>SNQJ01S0205788.1:0-16435 GCA_010110895.2 Picea sitchensis | reverse complement strand
AGTAATAACATGAAGTGGCTGTTGGTTATGAGTAGAAATCATAAGAGGTTTAGTAGAGGGAACTAAAATTAAATCTTGGAACCTCTTCTTATCAAATATGATATCGTTCAAACAAGACTTAGATTTAGTTCAGAACGGAGTTTGTTCAAATTTCAAATCAAAATCAAGGTCTTCAATGCTTGTCACTCCATCTTTGGGAAATGATAGATATCTGTCTAGACACAAAACTGGGCTTATTGGATTTTATTTTCTTTTGTGTACAATATTCTCAGGATCAGACACACAGATCACTACTTCTGGGTCTAGGTTTCTCCTGGTATGAATTCTCTTGGGAGGCAGGATTTCTAGCTCAAACTACTTTATGCTACTGGTATCTTTATAATGGTGTCTCTAGGGTAAATTTAGTCTCAACCAATAAGGTGTTTGATTCACTGTCACCCTTAGGAATCAAATATGAAGCTTTAAGTCGTTCTTTTCCCAGTGAATATTTCACTTTCGATCCCCGACAACGGTGCCAGAATGTTATAACTCTGTAAATATGTTCGGCTGATGAAACAAATGACATAGGTAACCTACAAACCAACTTTAGAGCTGGGTACTAGCCTGCTCATCTCAAAGAGGGCTCTCTCTTGTCACTTGGTCTTTAATAATGAGTTTTATTTAACAATTCAATGGATAGGTTTTGTTGTTTTGGGGTTTTTTATAATTTTGCTGGAAAGGAAGGGGAGGTACACTTAGGGCTATGGAGTCCAACTTCTGAAAATGAATGGAAGCACTAACTAGTCGGTAGAAATCTCCATAGGATAAAGGATAAATGAGGTGATGAATCTGAGTTATAAATTGAAATTAGCAGAGTGTAAGAAGAAAGGAGAAAACAAGTAACTGCATCAGAGCATTAATGAAATGAATTTTGAATTAGTTAGGAAGAACTTAACACAGTTTAAATTGCTTAAGACAAGAGCATCACAAGATGAATTCTGGGCCTTTAAACTATCCAATTCAAATAGAAGACAGTGTAAATGGAATCAAAAATACAAGAAATACATACAAAGAGAGAAGAGAAAACTCAGACCACCACCATTAGAATCTTTTCATGGAAACTTCAAGACTTCTGCATGTGTATTTTATTCAGCTTCAAAAAATTACATTCAAGATCGAATAGCTAAAATTGTGCCCTTGCACTTCTACCAACACTAATACATTCAGAACCTCTAATACTTATACAATTCGAGTTCCTTTGGTTTGAAACCGATTACAATAATTGAAATGAATCGTTTCAGTTTCTGAAACTGGTTACAATGATTACAAATGACAGTTTCAGCTTGAAATTGATTACAATAATTAGCAAGAAAAACGTTTCATGATCCATCTTCTGATTCCTCTGACGCTTCAATTTTGTTCTTTGACACTTGTTATGCTCTGGTCTTCCACCTGGTTTTCCATATTCAGTGACACATGGACATCATTTATTGGACCCTGGAAAAATGCGCTTTGTCTTACCCAGCCGTACTATCTCCTTCCATTGCAAGTCAGGAGGGATATCATAATCCATCATTTCTTTGATCAGGATCTCCAAGTCAATGCAAAAAGCACATGTCATGAATGGTAGTCCAACTTTCACTGCTTTGAATTGATTCCGAATCTCATAATCTGTAATCAAATGTTCAACTAGATTTTCTCCTTTCAGGTTTTCCTCCAGGGATTCAAACTTGGAGTGATCCATTCTGCACTGAGTGAGGCGAGCATTGTATTCTTCCTAATCATATAATTTTCCTTTGACATCCCAAAATGGTGGGAGGCCTTTAATAAAAAAATCTTCAAATAGATCCTTGAATCCTTGCACACTTTGCTCAATTTGTGTTGCCTTGTTTTGGACTGATTTTAGTAGGTTATGTTTATCAATTATCCTCCTGGCCCAGATGATAAATGTAGTTCTATATTTAACTCCAATGGTCTGAAGTTCTGCAGTAGGGATGGATTTGAGTAGGTTTATGGCATTTTGGGCCCAATCTGATGGTTTCTTTGCTAAAGTCTCATTCACAATAGTGCACCTATTTCTGATTGTGATAGCAATGTTGTCTTTATCATTGATGAAATTCAAATACACTCTGAACTTGACAGCTTCAACAACTATAGAATCCTAGATGATGTGTTTGTCTCCCTGCAACATTCCTTTGCCTCTTAATATTATTTTCAACTTGTCTATCCTTTCCTGGAAGGCTTGATTCTCCTTTTGAAATTGAGCCATTATTTAATCCATTGCTTTCATTTCTTGCTTCAACTTCTCTATGTTCCCTTTTAGCCCTTTGATTTCTCCTTCTTTCAGGCTAAATTGTGACATAGCCTGGAAAATTCTTTCAGTGTTTGACCCAACTTCTGTAGTGGGATGTACAAATACAACCCTGCTCAACAATTCTGTTTTATCTTGTGACTATTTCATCTTTTCTTGATCTAGCTAAAACACCTTAGCTTTGTAGTCCAATGCCTCTTGTCTAAACGCTTCTTTCTTCTGTTCCAGATCAACCAACTCTATTGTTTGTGGATGCTCTGTGGCAGACATCTTCAATTTCTTCTTCAAGTTTTGAATTAATTTTTCCTTTTCATCCGATGAGGATTTCACCTCTTGAGGGTCTTCAGATTATAGCCTCTTGACCCGAGTCTCCGAAGCTCTGCTGGATGCCTTTTCTTGCCTCAACTTCCCTTCCAATTTCATTGCATAAGATGATATATATGAATTCTTCAAGCTTAAACTCAGGTAATTAGAATACAACATATCAGTGTATCACTAGTAATCCTGTGGAATTTGACTTTGTCTGGAGCACTGATGTTGCCATACTTTATCTTGATCTTAGATACTTTGTCTTCATCTGCAACTGCTATATTAAATGTCCTCTTCTCAATATCCCTTACTGTGAACACATAATATTTGTGCTTAGAAATGTTTTCCACTTCATGGACTAAATCCCTCATCTCACCCATAGCCATGTTTCCTTTCTCAGCATACTGTTTTTCCAAATCTTCTTTAGATTGATAAGCTTCCCCAAATGTTTTATCAAATATGTGTTTTTTGCTGCTAAAGGTTCTTGAGCTGCCTTCACTTTGGATCTTGCTTCCCTCAACCTCTACAGTGCTAGTACCACTCTCCACCATATCCATATTTACTTGTTATTTAGGCTCTTCCTCCTCCAATTTAACTATCTATGGAGATTGTGTAATCCTTCATATTCTTAGGAGCAATCTGTTGATCACTGGTGCCCATGGCCTCTGAACTGCTTCTCTTGTTGTAAACACTTACCTTGGGGACTTTCAATATCAGTTTATGAGGAGCTTGCTGTGTTTCAATCTGTTGCAGGGATGCCTCCACTTGTTGTGTTTGAGTTGGTTGCAAGATTTCTTCCATATCAACACATACTTCTAGGTTTTCCATCTTATCAAAACCATCAACATGCTCATGCTCATAAGGGGCTTGTTTGTTCATCAATATTCTCTTGGATATGATTTGATGTGAATCATATCTTCTTCCCTGTAACTGTGAAAAACCAAGCTCTTTGAGCTTTGCTTGAATCTGAGATAAACAAGATTTGGATTTGACAATGAAAGGGCCAATGATAAAAGGGAACTTGAGGTTGGAGGCTTTGCACAAATTTAGGAAATGCTCTGTTTAAGATATGATTCATTTCCTGATGAATTCAAGGGAAAAGACTCTGGGGGTCAGAAAAATAGGAAATAGATAGGGGGATTCATGGCAAACATAAATCCATACCCAATCCCCCACTCTGTTTTCTGGATTTGGTTGCATATAAATCCTCATTTCATCCAAAAATCTAGGCATGTTGGTGTTGAAAATCAAACTGTAAACCCTGGACATAACTTTGTTGATGAAGATGAGCAATGTAATCTTCTTACATTTGGTTGATATGGATGCTACTTCAGGAAATTCTCTCTTATTGGTTTCCAGGAAAATATTCAACAAATAGGTGTAATATCTGAAATGCCTTAGAGAGGGAAATTCACTAGTTGTTTATGGATATTATCAACTATGAATTGATCAAAACTGATACAGACTGAGAGACCAGAATCTGATTGAAAAAATGTCAACGGGAAACCCAACATGACATAGACCACATGTTTGTCATTATCTAGACCTAAAATTTGACTCAACAGGGAACAAACCCATTGGACCTCAATAACCATTATACTCACATTCATTGGCAAAGACAGACTCTCTGAAGTAAGTTCTGGTTTGAAAATTGTATGCAAAAATAGATCTCCGACTTCTGATGGACACTCTCTATATACCCTAATTAGATTTTATTCATTGAAAGGTTCAGACGCCACAGAGAAAGACTTTGGTATACTGAGGGCATCTCGAATTAACATACCCTCTACCCTACACATGACCTCATACCCCTGTTTATTTATGATGATTTTTTCTTCATGTGAATACTGCTATGCGCACCAACCTATGAATTCAGGAAAAGGGAAAGTGACTTTGACAACATAAGGGACTATGGTGGCCTGGACTGCTTCAAGGAATTATATACGCCTTTGTACATTATCGGGTAGATTACTTCTCGATACAGAGATGGGAGAAAGGGTGATTTCGGTGTAAAAAACGTATGAATCTCGGTCAATTAGGGATTCTTCATTTAACACAGGGTCTTGCTCTGTTATTGAAGTGATGATAGGTTCCATGGCGACGATGAGAAATACATGGAAATGAGAGGAAATGGTGTGCAATGGCATACTGTCAAGTTGTAGTCGAACGAGGGAGGTCGCGCCAACTTTCAAACGGTCCAGTGTTTGAAAAATAATAAAATAACCAAATAAATGCCCTTTTATACTTTTCCAATTTTGAGGGCGTGAGGGAGTGGTTTGGGGAAACCCGCTTCTCACCCTGAAATGCACCAGGTGGCGTCACATGTTCCCGACCAAAAACCACGTTTAGTTTTCGGGTCGCTTTCTTAAATTATCCTCCACACAACTTCTCCCCCAGAAATGATCCTCGACCATCGATCTAGAATGCTCACAATCTACGACGTATTGGGTCCCATCACCTTAGCACCCCCACTAGACTTAGCCTCTTCCTTCCAGATTCATCCCCTTCTCTAGTTTGTCAGGATTCCAAACCAGTTTAGCATCTCGCTAAGTCCTGAAATCTTGATTTCACACAAAATTTTTAATGGTGATAACACAATGTTGCATCGTTGGGCTGCCAATTAGTTCCACTGGATCCCCAAGGATATTTTCTCCATAAGGGTGTTTGAGTGCTTCAAGAACAATCACTTATTTTATGAAATGCATACGCCTATGCGCAACTTGAAACTTGATCACTCCATATAAGCGGAGGATCCCCAACTTGGGCTCTTTCCTGGTTTCAGGCTCCAATAAAATTTGGGACATGGGGGATGGATCCCCCGCGGCTGCATAACCACTAATAACAAAAAATAAAATATGAAAGTATCACTACACACTAGATATTAATGTCTTCTTCATGGTCTCACTATCACTGGCATTACCATTCCCAACACACATATATATCTCGAATTTCTGAGGCAATAGTTAAACAACATAGGGAATCAATCAAATTTTTGAGACAAAACACAGGTGAGAACTCCGGAATGGCTGAGGTTAAAACGAACTCAAGGGTGCATTGGTTGTGCGAATGAAGCATTGAGGGTAATGTATTACCAAAATCATTTATGGTGCGAAGGGAGTTGTTGTCATGAGAAATGCCAAGGATAATGACATTGTGTTGGATTAATTAGTAGTTTCAGGATATTGAGGGAAATTCGATTGGAAAGCGAGAAAACAATCATCCACACATAACAAAATTTAATAGATAGAGGGAGAGTATCAGGGTGGAAACAAAAAAAAACTCCAGTGAGGCAACAAGTTTACACAAGCGATCATAACCATAAATCCTTCTTAATAAACTGAACATTTTTTTTTGAACAAACAATCTCAGTTGAATTTACCAACTACTGCCCAGAAACAAATTATAATAATCATCAATCGATATTCATATATAGGGAAATTTTAACTAATTTACAATGCAAATTTACACACACGTACCGCCACTGAAGGTGAAGAACCTGAAGTCACTGTCTCGTGCTTGCGCTCCATCTAGCTCCTGCTTGCTAACCGCTGAGAACTCATTGGTACCTCCTAGCCAATGCTAGGGGTACTCTTCTTCCTCCGAGTCGCAAAGGGGCCACACACATAAACCAGAGAAGGCTATCTACCAGCTCGCCTCGCAAGGTCGAGCTACCAGTCTCCATCCAAGTTGGGTATCCTAACTCCCATAAGAAAAACCAGTCAAGAGTAAAATATGACAACATAACCTTACGCATACCAGATGTGATCCATTCTCCTCCTCTGCCCTTTCTTTTATAGAGTTTTGTTAGTGACTTGTTTCCAAAACGCACATTAATTTTTTTTTATTAAAAAATAATTAGGAAAATTATCCCCCATACACTTGTCACTCGATCCCTTAGTTGCACCATAAATTCATTTAATTAATTAATTTTATTTTTCAATTTCCCTCACCCACCTAAAAGCGTTCCTAAAAGCACTCCTCGATGCCCCTTTATTCCCTCACATTCCCTTAATGAGTGGCACCTTTCTTAAATCTTAGTTGAGTTCAAAAAATGAAAGTTTTCTAGACATATTCCCTCCTATGTTCCACATTCCTTTTGTAATTAAGTTTCCTCTTTTTTTCTAAGTTTGAAATTAGCAAGTTTTCACATAAACAACAATTAATCTTTTAAATAATTTAATCCTCTATAAATTTTTAAATTAAAATTTTACCCCATTTTCTTCATCCCCCCTTGTTTACTTGCTCAATTAATTTTTAGTTCTCATGTCCTACTTAGATCTAGGCTTTAAATTCAACTAGGCTTAGCAAAATTGTTTTTAATGGAAATTTTATAATTTTTAAACTTTACTCATGCAACATTTATTTTAAGGCTGACCAGATCAAAAGATATATTTTTTTCTAGGTACCTAGGTTCATTGACTCACTAGTGTTAAAACCATGACGTGCCCTTCAAGACGCACTACGTGCTCCAAGGGTGCCACTCGCCTGCATTCATATTTCATTTATGCGACGTGCCCTTAAAGACACACTAATTTCTCCAAGGGTGTCACTCGCCTTTTGAATTATTTTGATAGACGTCCACCCTTGGAGTCAATACTCTGTTGGGTGAGCTTGTGGGAGACTAAGGGAATCTAAGGAATAAGGACCCTGCCTTATTGTGTGCCCCTTAGAATCATTGTGAGTGACTGTCACAGTCTTCCCTCATGACATCGTGGATCTCTCGAACTAGGTAATCCTTAACCTATAGTTTGAGCCACGATGGGAGTGCTAGTATGTTGTGGCAGGGTGTTGCCACACCTCTCCCTCAATATCTCTGGTTGTCATGCATGACCCCTTTAATCCAAATGTAATTTTGGTTAGCAAGCTATTGTCAGCCTGCATCCATCAACGAAACATGTCAACAATCCAAAATCAACATCATAATATACCAGTCATATGTCACATATGCAATATAAAAAACACTCAAACCATAACAGTCCACTCCCTGACTTGATCCGTTTTCCAAGGAGGTCCATCGATGCCATCGCCATCCTCAAACAATCCAAAGTCCTGCACACTCAGGAAAATCCAGTCAATAGCACCCATCGATACACATATAATAAAATGCATATCACCTTATCACAACATCATCAACATCCATAAGCGAAACAATCAATCATATAATGAACTGGATCACTCGCACACAAGTGCCCTCAAAGAATAAGTCCAATTAGGTGTGCGCAAGAGCGGGATGTTACAATGTGAAAGTGAAATATTTGACTGTCTCTTCTTCATTCATCTAGATTTCAATCAATTTCAAGAAAAGAGAATGTGGATGTTTCCTTGGGAATTATTTATCAACAAATAATTTTTCTAATACATCCCATCTAGTGATGGTTCTAGACATCAATGAATAAAACCATCACTAGCATTTAATTTTAGAGTTAATATAAACAGTCAGAATGCAAGATCATATTAAACTACATTATATATATCACAAGCACTATCAAACTTAACCAAATGCTTCTATGCATCCTTTGAAGTATTTTCAAAGAACATAGCAAACTTGTCCATGGCAATATTTGGCAAAGGATGAACCTCTTCTTGCAAATTGAGTAGACTTCTATGCAACTGTTTCTTTCTTTGAGAACCTTCTCCCTTTAGTGTAACTTGAACAACATTGGTTGGGATTGGTGGTGAAGGAAAAAAATCATCACAACATGAAATAAATTCTTCAGTTCAATCATCAGAAAGATCTTCTTGAAATTCTGGATTTTTTTAGTGAAGTCACCAGGGCATCTTTTTTTGAAATCTAGAGTTTTAATGACGGAGTCGCCAGGGAGATCCTCCTCCCAAATATTTGATGGTTCTTTGGTTTTGTATAATTTGGCATAAATGACTTGTAATCAGAACTCCAATAACATATCTTCAAGGCCACCATAATTTCCTTGAATTAGGTTTTCAAGAACCCAATTCATCCGAAATCAATCTGCCATAAATCTTTTCAAGACTTGCACCGGAAAACTTCTAGTTTATTAATAATATATGATCCTAAAAAGAATCATATTTCTTGAAAAATAATTGTTTCTATTTCTGGTATGTGAAACCATCCTTTTGTTCTCCCCAATATGGTCGCCAAAAATGTTGATTGTTTTTAATGTCAAGGGAAAATGACCAACATTCGAGAGAAAATCTTGTGGGGAACAAGAAAAACTCTCCTCGTTTTTATAGAGGTGGTTATTCTATCATGATATATTGGAATATTATTTGTATGCATGTAGATGAATGGAATGGGTGAGTGCAAAAGAGAAATCCCCAAAATATCTTCCAACAAAGCTCTCATTTAGTAGATTTATTTATTAAGCACATCATCTTGTTCATGGAAAGCAAAATAAATATATATAAATGAAAGAGATTGGTATAGAGTTTGCATTCAACAGAGAATTTTTCATTCCTTTTAAACCTTTTTGAACTCAGGATCGACTATGACTTTGCAAGATGAAAGAAAAGTAAAATGGATAGGTCATCAAAGAACTTTAAATGAATATTGCATTTAAAACTGAACAAGATTATGATAAGTACACTAAAAAAATCTCATACTCAAAAATCTCAAAGTCTGAAAAATCATTAGAGCTATGCCTCAAAATAGTTCTTTGTGGGAGAAATTAATAGTAATATTCCAAATAAAATAATCTTAACAAAGTATTAAACAAGAGGGCTAAAACAACCTCAACAAGATTTCAATGACAATTGCATAAACTTAAAATAAAATGCATATACTTTTTACAAGCATGGATCTTTCTCCTATGGATCTGAAGTGTCATGGGAATGTAAAGAAGAATATTGAGAGAGTTGATTAGAAAGGAAAATGAAAGGGAAATTCAATATTACTAATTCACAAATCTTTTGAAAGGCATAATTTTCTTTCAGTAGAAAGACCCATGTAGCAAAATTCTCTAACAACCCACTGCCAACCTCTTAAATCTACATCTTCTCCTCTTTTATAATCTCTTCTTCATATTCTTGAAACATCTTTTCATTTAGGGCTAGAGTTTTATTTACCCTCTTTGTGAGCTTAGATATGCTTGCCATCAATTGAGACCCACTTTAGAAGCTCATGAATTTCTTTAAATAAATCAATTTCTGAAAATAATTTGTTGTTAAGGCTGAAAATAGTCCCGAATGTAATTCAATTTTTAGGGCCTCATAACTAATATTATAGCCATTGAAACCATTTCCAATGGGTTATTCATATCTTTACCTTTCCAACGAGCTCTCGTTTACTCTAAACAAACGTCTATATCAAAATATATGAGCTCCGAAAGATGGAGAATCAACCACCATTGATTTGTCTTCGTGGATTTTGAGCCTTAGATTTCCAATTCGAATTATTTACCCTACTTGCATTGTGGGGGGTTCTCTTGAAATATTTATATGGAAATTTCATCTCCATATTCGTTATATGTGAGGTATAGAGAGCTATAGAAATTCACATATATATTGCATAACTTATCTTTTGATCGTCACATCGTTACCCAGTCATCGTGCCAACTAACTATCCAGTCATCTTCATCCATACACGTGTCACTGGGGGTAGGTTCACATCACTGCCACATTTCATCCAAGGATAGTTCTTCATTTCCACTTGTCATTAGGAGGTGTGCTCATAAATAAAGGGAAATAAACTTAGGATAGGAATTGTTATTGAGAAATAATATTAAAATAACTGAAGTGTTTACGTGGGAAGTGAATCGGGAGGAGCGGGACTATGGATGAGCAGGAGGATAGGGATTGTGGTAAGACTTAATAAAAAGGATTTGTGAAAAATGACCAAGTCTTGAGGGAAGTGAATAGGAAGGAGCGAGACTATGGACGAGCCATAAAAATCATGCGGACCCAGGATAATATTAAGAAATTTGACTAAGTGTTGGGGAGGAGTTACGTGAAATATGGAACATGGAAATGAAAATGAAATGGAAATAAAATGTGGAAAATGGAAATAGAAAATGAACGTAGAAATGAAGAAGTATAGAATATGGAATAGGTTAAGTATGGAGAGTAGAGTGGAAAGAGAGAAATTACTTTGGAATGTGGAATAGGTTAAGTATGGAGAGTAGAGTGGAAAGATAGAGTGCGTAATAAGAATTATTCAATATTTCAAAAATGGAGGCGACAATTGGTGAATAAAGGAGGAAAAATGGTGATATCTTGGGCATTTGACATCTATTTTTGATTCCATAAGATACTGGACAAAGCTAAGACATATGGCTATTTAGTGAGAAGATAGACATAAGTAGTTTCCTTCTTTTAGTATCCTTTCTTATCCTTCTCTTTTGTTTCAAAGAGAAACTATTGTTGGAATATGATAGGGGGGTGAATCAAAATGAGCACAATTAGTACTTTTAATCACAATATAAAACCTCCAATAATTATCATGAGTTTTCAAAACACCATAATTCAATGCATAGACATCACATAAACACAATACACCAAACTTTTACGTGGAAAACCAATGCGGGAGAAAACCATGGAATGATTTTCTTATTTATCAAAGAGTACATTCATTGGAAGCACCAACTTCCTGTTTTTCCAGCTACAACTAGAAGGAGGTTCCAACCCCCTATTTATAGGCTGAAACTTGAAGGAAGCTCCAACTCCCTAATTTACTAGCTCCAACCCCCTTTCCTTGCCCTATCCAACAACCCTAAAATATAAATGTAGACCAATCTTTCACTACCTTTGTCACTGAAACTGATAACCTGTTGTTGATGTTGTTTCTGATACCTTTGTTGCTGCTACTGATATTGATATCTCATCAAGACTATAACCACACATACCTCATACCAATATTCACAAGAGAATCCTCCAAATCAAAAGCTTATGAATCACTAAGACATACATGTTCTTGATTTCTTCAGAATATTCACTCTAACACACACATGAAGACATACGTTCAATCTTGCAGCTGACCTAAGTTTTAGATCCATGATATTCACAAATTTTCCTCACAAGTCCACAACCCTATGCACTTTATTCTTGTGGGTATCCACACTTTTCTTCACTATAGACCACGAATGTATGTGATTTTCCTCCTGAAATCCGGATTTACTCAACAAAACTCTATCTGAAACGTCTTCTCTGTACTCTCGACTCCTGCAAACTTATTACTTCACTGGAATTCGCTTTCTTTGACTCACTGCCTCAGATATCCAACCTGTATTCTCAGAAGTGATTCTCCAATTGACTTTTCTACATGTTTTAATGAGGATCTCATGATGACATGAAACTGCCATGCAACTCATGATGTCATGCAACTCACATGCAACTTGCTAACTTATGTTTACAATCTCATGATGGAATGCAACTAACATGCACCTTGTTATCTTTTGTTTATAGCTACTTTACTTCATCATGCAACCTGTTAACCTCCTATTAAAGGGTTGACATCATTAAAAACCAATATAAAGACAATTAATCTTTCAACAATTATTATTTTGACAATTAATTAATCTTTCAACAATTAATTAATCTTTCAACAATATCCCCCTTTGGCATTGATGGCAACACTTAGACACCACACTTCTCTTGCTCATGCTGGCTCCCCCTGTCTTCATGCCTCTTCTCTTCCTTTCCATGCCTCTAATTTTCTCTCCCCCTTTTCATCAATGGAAAAGTATGACTTCTCCTTGGGGCTGCCCCCCTTGTATGTAAGCCGTTGATCTCTACTGATGTTTCTCTGTATGGTGCTTCCTCGTGTAAATCTATGATAAAAAGAATTCAAAAAACATTCAATTCCTTCATGATTACTACCACTCTCCCCCTGTCTTACTATGAAAACTATCATGTATATCATTGTGGGGTTGGAAATTTTCCAAGTTTATGTCGAATATACTCAAAAGTCTCCCTCAGAAGAGGTTTGGTGAAGATATCTACAATATACTCTTTTGTACCAACATACTCTACCTTGATGTTCTTCTCTGTAACTTGTTACCGTAAAAAGTGAAACTTGATTGGATTGTGTTTCGTCTTGGAATGCATCACTGGATTCTTATAAATACTCATAGCATTGGTATTATCACAAAATATTGGAATAGGCTCGTCATATTCCACCTGTATGTCCTACAAAGTTTGCTTCATCCAGAGAACATGTGTACAACATGTTGCTGCTGCAATATACTCTGCTTCTGCTGTGGACAATGACATTGAAGATTGTTTCTTGCTCAACCGAGATACCAGACAATCACTGATCTAGGAGGATCCAAAGACACTCATCGAGGTCCAGGAGGACCCAAAATGCTCACAGGGGTCTATAAGGGATCATAAAAGCTCAAAACTTTATCATCTTAAAAGCTCTTGAAAATGACATCAATGTATAGAGCTCGTTGCAAGTTTTCCAACGACACAAATTTTGTCTCAAACAGAGCTCATATGCAAAAGTTATGGGCAGTCAAAGTTCAAGTCAACCCTGAAGAGACATGTGACATGCTTTGAGGGAGACACGTCATAGGCTCACAAGTTGACAAGTGGCAACTCCATATATTGACAAGTGGCACCATATATGTGAGGTGGCACATGATTGTTGGCAACTAACGTGGCAGATTGTACCTCTAGGTGGACCAATTACATGATGACATGTGGCACATAAGTAGACCAACCATGTCTTGACATGTGGCGATCCCTCATCATTGGATTGGTTATTATATATATTACACTAACCAACACCTAACTTCACAATGATTATGTGCCAACATATATGTAACACACTTTGTAACAAACTTACTAATTCACGTGGGTTTGATTTATGCATATACTATATAATATATATATAGTATATTATAACTGCAATAATAAAACAACATGCCATGTAAATATGGGTTTTGAACCATGGATCTCTCACCATGCAAACAACTTACTTAATTTCCACCAACCAATAAGCCATGAATATCACATTTTATAACAAATCATAACTAAAATATTTATTATGATCCCAATATTCCATATTTGGTGGGATTCCTTCTAAAATTAGTAATAAGTTACCACTAATATTGTGATTTTGTTAAGAGGGGTGGCCTATTTAATGACACACACCCCAACTCATTTTACACAACTTGTTTTGTATTTTACACAATTTTTTTGTGTGTGTTTTACACAACTTTTTTTTGGTGTTTTACACAATTTTCTTTTGTGTTTTTGAGCACAACATTCTCATGTACTAAAGCTCTACTCATTTTCCTTTTGAAGTTAAGTTTGTAGTCTTTTGAGAGTTATAGGGTATTTATAGTCATCAGAATCAGTTTTTTGAGACATAGTCGATGGTGACAATCTTATCACTCATTTGTAAGCCATAATTATGCAAATTTGGGATTTGTGAGTTGTAAGAAAGCCTTAAGGCATTTTGTAAAGAAATATTTAGTGTTTATAGTCATTGGATTCGGTTTTTCGAGATGGTGCCAAATTTGACATTTGTAATTGATTTTGAGTAACATGAAAGAAGGTCACTGTGAAAC
The DNA here is from genome assembly GCA_010110895.2 of Picea sitchensis. Lineage (NCBI taxonomy): Eukaryota > Viridiplantae > Streptophyta > Pinopsida > Pinales > Pinaceae > Picea > Picea sitchensis. The sequence goes on along the minus strand of SNQJ01S0205788.1, from coordinate 2,350 downwards.
ACAATTATTGCTTTCATGTGATTCCGTACATGCTCATGTATGAATGACTATGCAAGTTATGTTCATTAGTTGAAGTGTTTCGGTTAACTAAGATAAGTCACTTCCATGCTATAAGCACTGTCAATAAAAGAATCTTGGAACAAGAAAGTGGTGTCATACTTAATACTATTTGAGGATCAAGTGATATTAGAGACACTCAGTTCAGATCAAGTGGTGTATGATTTCTAATCCATTTTCAGATCAAGTGGTATCAAAGAAGGTTTGACAGGTGAATGCTTACAAGGAATAAAAAAAACGTGGTGAAGGAAAACTCGAGAGTTATAATTTGAAGATTGGTTCAAGGAGATTCAATCAAAGAGAAGAGATGGCTTCACTAAGAAAAATAGGTCCTTTTGAATATGAAGATGATTTATTCAATGCTTTTAATTGGATGAAGAGCTTTACAGTGAGAGAGGATTACAAAAAGGAGAAAGTTCTGAACAAGTTAAGAAAGAAATTGATCTTCCTCCTTCTCCACCTCCTTCAAGAACTCCTTCTTTGCCTCCTTCCACACCTTCATCTCCTTCCACTTCTCCACCCTCATCTCCGCGTAGGAAAATTGATTCAAAAAATCCATTGTTAAAGTTGAATGTCAAGTTTAACTTGTCTATGTATAATGAGGAGCCTAATGCAGAGAATCTAGACAATTGGATTCGACAAATGGAAGTTTAATTTCTTGTTTAGTAGATTGATGAAGACGAGATAAATATTCAATTGGCCTCTCTTTTCCTTGAAGGCACAACGCTGATTTGGTGGGAAGGTAAACTTCAGGAAGGTATCCAAAAGAGAGGTAATATTCTCTCTTCTTCGTAAGAATTCAAATATGCAATAAGGAAACAATTTTATCCTTTGGCATATCGACAAAAATAAATGATGGAATGCCAATATTTGAGGCAAGGAAAATGACAGAGTGTGCCAGATTTTACTGAGGTGTTTAGGAAGAAAGCGTTGGCTTTAAATATTTCATTACATTCTACAAAAACCCTTCTGAAATACATTGGTACTTTGCATAGTTACATTCGCCATAATCTTCTTTTGTTAAATCCCACTGATTTTGATGAAGTATGTGTTCAAGATGTACATCTTGAATCCAGAGGGAAAGATACTAAAAATGGTTCTTCCAAGGAGTTTTCTCAACAAAAGGTAAGTAAGAACAAGGGAAAAGAGAAACATGTAGCTATAGTAAAGAAGGAAGAAGCAAATCTCACATGTACTCATTATAAGAAAAATGGACATGATGAAGATCATTGTTGGAATATGCATCCTGAATTAAGGCCTAAAAAGTATGGAGGCAAAGGAAAACAAAATCCTTTTGTCACAGTCCAAGAATATTTGGGATCTGAATCAGGTGATGAGACACAAATCACAACCATAGGTGTTGTGAATGCAAGAACGAATGTGTTTATGATGTCTGCAAAAGTAAGTGAAGGATATGATAATTAAATAGTCAAGTTATCTCCTAGTCATGAAGTGTTTCAAAATTCTCTAAAGTTGCCACATGAAGGTCCATTACATGTAGGTAACAAGGATTTTGTCAGGGAGCACATGAATGTTTTTAATTCATTGTCAGTAGCATCTATATGTTCTCTACTATTGATGATATGTTGTGCATGGCCAATAGTGGAAAATATGAATGCAAATAGATGTGGAAGTCCGAGAATGATTTTTTATGTTAGCAACATTATTTCAGCTTTCATCCTTGCTATTCAACTGATTGTAATGATCCAAGTGGTCCAAACATGGGGAAGAGACAAAGTTCAAGTGGGGAGGCATCTCCCTCATTTGATGTAAACCTTTTGGAGGTTCAAAAGCCTCCCAGTGGGGAGGAATGATCCAGGAGGATCCAAAGACACCCGTTGAGGTCCAAGAGGACCCAACATGCTCACATCGGTTCATAAGGGATCATAAATGATCAAAATTTGATCATCTTAAAATATCTTGAAAACTCCATCAATGCGTAGAGCTTGTCACAAGATTTCCAACGACACAATTTTCGTCTCAAACAGAGATTGTATGAAAAAGTTATGGGTAGTCAAAGTTCAAGTCAACCCTGAAGAAACATGTGGCAGGTCGTGAGCGAGACACGTGGGGGGATCGCAAGTTGACAAGTGGCACCAAATATCCAAATATTGACAAGTGACACCAAATATGTGACGTGGCACATGATTGTTCACAACTGATGTGGTAGATTGTACCTCTAGGTGGCCCAGTTACATGATGACATGTGACACATAAATAGACCAACCAGGTCATGACATGTGGCATTCCCTCATCATTGGATTGGTTATATATATATATATATATATATATA
>SNQJ01S0205787.1:0-16435 GCA_010110895.2 Picea sitchensis | reverse complement strand
ATTAACAAGTCATCACCACAATGAACACAAAGAACACAAGATGTATGTACAATTTTCTTTTTATTATGGACTACAATCCTTGGGGTTTATCAACAACAACTGAATAGAGTACAACTCTACAAGAGCACCAGCTCTATATGAAAGAATTAGCTTGCATTCTCAGCACCAACTGATATGAGGCAACAATCCTCAACAGATATCAATCTGTACCATAAACAAGAGCATCAAGTATGTACCAACCTGTGCCAAACAACCTGTAATCAACCTGTACCATAAACAAGTGCATCCAACCATGCACCAAGTATATACTGATCATGTGTCAACTACTCATCAACAATGACTCATCAATATGTACCAACATCATTAACTATAAACCTCATGTATGTCCCAACTCATCAACTGCTTGTCTCAACCATGACTAGTTGTGGATTAGTCAACAACCCTAACTTGAAATAATCATAACTCTGTACCTGTACTGAATAAATATCTGAAAATGATACACAATGTTCTTCAGTATGTTTTATGCAATTCCTCCAAGTGGAACTACCTGGAACCTCTTAGAAAAGGAGTTATAGCAAAAATGGCATACCTTGCTAAATTCTGGCTTATTCTAGAGAGAGACCTTGTAGAAGTGTGCCCCACACAAAATGTTTGATGAATAGATATAAAACTATTACAAATAATACTAAAGAATATAATCTAACCAACACAATTGGTCTCACTGAATTGGTATCTTCTATGAAGAAGTTATGACGTTTTTACCCGAAACACTTGATTTTGACTAGTTTCAGGACTAGCCACAAACCCTATTTTCCACGGAGCATAACTCCCAAAATACAACGACCCACAAGCTGAATTTTTAACCACGTATATTGGGCTATGTTTGCGCACTTTTATAGCAATTTCAGGATCTGAATCATTATATAAAAAAAATTATAGCGAAAAATGGTGAGATGACCTGTAAATAACATACCTTAGAAAGCACCATCAAAATAATTTATCCTTCCTTGCATTTCGGCCTTCTTTTCTTCACTTTCCTCGGCATTTCGGCTTATATATCCTTGTTTACCTCAGTCACCTATATATCTTCAATATCCTCAAGTGTTCCACACCAAAAATGCTCAAGAAGCTCTCACAAGAAGCTCTCCATCGTGCCCCACACAAAAATGTTTGATGAATAGATATAAAACTATTACAAATAATACTAAAGAATATAATCTAACCAACACAATTGGTCTCAATCAACTGGTATCTCTATGAAGAAGTTAAGACGTTTTTACCCGGAACACTTGATTTTGACTAGTTTCAGACTAGCCACAAACCCCATTTTCCACGGAGCATAACTCCCAAAATACAACGACTCCACAAGCTGAATTTTTAACTAAATATACTTGGATATGTTTTACATCTTTATAGTAATTTCAGATCTCGACCATTATAAAACAATTATAGCTAAAAATGGTGAGATATCCTGAATAACAACATACCTTAGAAAGCACCATCAAAATAATTTATCCTTCCTTGCATTTCGCCTCTTTTCTTCTTCACTTTCCTCGGCATTTCGGCTTATATATCCTTGTTTGCCCCTACCACCTATATATCTTCAATATCCCTCAAGTGTTCCACACCAAAATGCTCAAGAAGCTCTCACAAGAAGCTTCCATCAATACTCCAAAATATATTCCTACAAGAAGCTCTCCATTGATCCACAAAAGGGATGATCTACAAGAGACCATTGTTATCCTATTTATATACTTTCTATCCTTTTAGGTCACTTAACCCATTTTAGGCCACTTAACCCATTTTGTGGTCAATACTTAACCTATTTTCCTTATTTTAGGGTTAACCACTTTCCATAAATAGAAAGTTCTCCACTTTTAAATACTAAAATTCCCTTCTGATTTTAATAATCTTTCTTTTATCATTTATTGATTTTGTCACTTCCTTACTATTTAAACAATTCATCTTGAATTTATTTCACTTTAATTTGTCATTTAAATAATATTAACCCATTTCTAGGTCACTTAACCTATTTTCCCTATTTGTAGGGTTAACCACTTTCCATAAATATTCCTCTTGATTTTGTCACTTTACTTTATCATTTCTTGGATTTTTCACTTCTTGATTATTTAAATAATCCACCTTGAATAAATACTATTAACCTTACTTCTAGGTCACTTAACCTATTTTCCTATTTTTAGGTTAACCACTTTCCATAAATATTGCTTCTTTGATTTTTGTCACCTTATTTTATCATTTTTTCTTTTTAGGTCACTTTTGACTTCTTTTGACTTTGGGGGCTTGCCTTCATGTGAGGGTCCGTCATCCTCATAGGGCCATAAATCTCAAAACCAAGAGGAGTTATGTGACATTCCACATACCACCAGGTGTTTACAAACACTATCCATCTAGGATAGTTTCACCAATAATTTCCTTGATCTCTTTCATCTCTGTTATTCCTCATACAAGCATGGGTCCTCCAACCTTTCTTCTATAGGATAACTCAATCCATAAAGAGTCTTCCCATGAGGGTTTTCACTATAAGGGGACCACTTGATTTCATCCATTTTTGCACCTTATCAATCAAGTGATAAGACAATAATGAGTCATCTATACATTTTTCCAACAATGCATCATATAGCAATGGAACCACATCATCCATTTTTCATCATGTATCAATGAAAACTCATTGATCCATCTTCATCTATGCATTCTCATCAAGGAAACTGGCATATTATATTACATAAATAATCATTCAATCAACTTTGACATCAATCAATCACTTTGACATCAATCAATCAAACCATTGGCATCAATGACAACATGATTCCAACATCCTAGTTGAGAGTGCCACTACAACCTGTATTTTCCTCTATCCAACTAATTTATCCTCCAAATAGGTTGCTAAACACATACCTAAATGATCTTCATGGGATTCAAATCTCGAGCTCCAGTCTTCTATCAACAATCCATGCAGGTCCACCACTCTCGCCCAATCCCCAAATTTTCCTCCTTGGTAGCACACTCCATAACCTAGGGAAAGTACAAAGATACCTGAAGACCTCTTTACTGTTGTCCAATGCTCCTTCCCTGTTTCGACATATCCAAAAATCCCACTGCATGTGTAATGTACTATTTCCTAGTACAAACCATTGTATAATTAAACCTTTCTAACCGACTTGCATATGGAACATGGGATATGTCCCCTTCTTTCTTCTTGTGTTTTAGGACATTGATCCAAGCAGATAATCTTACACCTATAGGAATAGGAACCTTTGACCGGCTTTACTTCCATGCATATTAAACTCCTGCAATATCGCTTTCAACATATTTTCTTTGATTCAACCAGAAGGCTTTGTAGTTTTGCATGATCTCTTTAATCCCCATTCCCATAATGAAGTTAGGAGCAACAAGATCCTTCATGTCAAAATTCTGAGTGATAGCTGATTTCACCTTGATAATAATCCACCATGTTATTTCCTACCAACAACATAATATCAACATACAACACTACATAAATGAAGTGATTACCAACCCGCTTGGAATATACAATGGATCAACCTTGCTTCTTACAAATCCTAATCCAGGATGTATAAAGCCAACTTTTGTACCACATCCTAGGTGATTTTCCAGACCAGAGTAGTGACTTCTTAGCATATAGATTCAGCTCTTTCCTTCCCTTCACCACAAAGCCCTGCCGCCGTGATTTATTCCTTCCTGCATCCCCATGTAGGAATGGGATGTTCTTCAATATCCATTTGTTCCACTTTAAATATCAAAAGCAACAACAATGATAAAAGAAATCTAATAGAAGCACTTAGCAATGTGGAGAAAAATCTCACCAAAGCCACCCCCACCCGGAATAACCTTTGCTACTAACCGCAGCTTGTATTTCTCCACTTTACCTTTGTGTACAAACTTCTTCTGAACAACCATTTGCTACCAACCGGCCTTCTTCCAGCAGCTCAACTATATCCCATTCCTTATTCTTATCCAAGGCATCCATTTCTTCAACTATGGCCTTCTTTCAGCTTTCTAATATCCTCCGAATCACCGCTTCCTATTACATTTCATCATCGCATAGATAAAGTTGTAAAATTGGAACTAAAATCGTGTGGATCTATACCTTTTCTGATGCCATCTCTCATTGATCTCCCCTAATATCGTGTATGAGGTTTCTTCTTCTACTTCCTCTGCCTCCTTCTCGCATGATTCAGATTTTGCATCATCCAACTCAACCCTATTTCTCGTGTCTGCCTTGTGTTGGTGGGAATTCTATTTGAATACATCTTTACCCTCTCCAAAACAACATCTCGAATCAGAAAACAATTTTCTTGGTTTCTAGCTTCCAAAGCTTATAGCCTTTTACAACATCTTTATAACCAATAAAGACACACCTTTCAGCTTTATTATCCAAATTAATTCTATATTCTCTTTGGGAACATGTACATAAGAATCACAACCAAACACTCAAGATGTTGAAGAGAGGGTTTTCAGACCATACCTTGTATGGAGTTGTATCATCCAACACTGGATAGCATGCATCGACATCCCCTGGATATGTTGTACCTATTACCTTTTGTAACCCATTATTTTGAGGAGTGTATGGAGTAGTCTTCTGGCCTCATATAACATACTTCTTACATAATTCTTCAATTCATTTCCACATAATTCTCTACCATTATCCTGCTCTCAATACCTTTATTTTCTTTCTCTGCCCCATTTTCTACTAGAGTCTTAAACTCTTTAAATTTTATCAATTCTACTATTTCTAAGAAATAAATCCATGTGTTCCTTGAAAAATCATCTATGAATGTTTGATAATGGTATTTACCTAGGGATGGAACAGAACAGGTCCAAACACATCAACAGGGTGGTATCAACTCTAAAGTGATCCCCTTTGCTCTTGTAGCAACTGTGATGGGAATCTATTATCCAATTTGTTTTCCATATATGCAATTTCACAAAAATCAAAATCCAGAAAGTAATTAGACATACCCTCAACCATATCTTTACCCTCAGAGTGTTCCTCAAAGCTCCTTTTCTCCAATATGCCCCAATCTTTGATGCCACAACATGGTCTCTTTCCAGGGACAATATTGGTCTGTCTCCTTCATTTTTATGCTCGTGGACAACATAACTAGTACACCCATTAGTATAAGTTCTTCCTAACAACTTGTACAGAGTTCCAAGTAATGAACTCCCTCATCAACGCCATTGCTCCACCAATTCAGTAAGTGTTCTTTTCAAATATAGTTTTCACTCCTACATCACTCAACTCTACTTACATATTAGGCTCTCGGGTTAGTTTTGAATGTGTAGAACCCTGTGAAGAGTTCTAATCCTTCCATCATTTAGTAGCAACTCAACCCTTCCACATCCCAATATTTTCGCTGTCGAGCCATCTCCTAGGAATACATCACCACCATCATATTTTTTCTATATTCTCGAACCACTCCTCAGAGGGAGTCATATGGTATGATGCACTGAAGTCACCAACCATACATCATGGTCTCCGTGATGTGTACTTGTAGATGCTAGTAAACATCACCTCCTTTTTCTTCAGTTGGAGGTTTTCACCTCCGTGGAAGAGGTGTACTATCAGATCCCTTTGGTTTTTCTACCTTCATAGACTTGCAATCTTTCTTATAATGCTCCCTGCTTTTACCACACTTCAAAGATTTCCTCAAAGATTTTCCGAGACTTAGATCTACCTATAGAATTAGATCTCCACCCCAAAGGCTTACCGTGGTTCCTGCCTTGGGTATGCTCCTCTTACAAATAAAGCATCTCAAGTTGTGACCATCCATGCTTTTTCACCTAATCTCTTCAGATAATAAGGATGCAACTACATCATCATACTTCAATGTAGATTGAGGAAATTTCACCTATTGCTACAAACTGTATTATCCCAAGAGTCTTGCAAAGAACATAACAAAGTAATACATCATCTTCTTTCCCAATCATACATTAATGCATCCAAGTTGGATCTACCAGAGTTAAATGCATTTTAGATGTTTTGTCATAGAATTTCCATCTTCCATCCTAAGATGATACAGCCTCTTTCAAAGAAACAATCCTTGTTTCTACTGTGGACTTGATTGATACAAATTCCTTAACTTATCCCATAGTTCCTTGGTTGTAGATCTCCCGAGATATCGTAACAACAATCAATCTTCCAGGCAGAGTAGAATAGTACTCCTTTGCTCTTCTGTCCAACTTGTCCTAATCTTTCCTTCGACATACCAGAATTTGTGTACTAGTAGGTTGTGTACCGTAGGTTGAGGTAATCGGTAGGTTTTGTACCAGCCTATATGCTTTCAGATGGTGTACCAAAGAGGGTCAGGTACCGTGATCCACAATGATCCATTAATTCTCGTCTACAAGAAGGTTCCTCCCATCTTGAGCTTCCAGGCTCAAAGTTGTTTTATCGCTGACTGTTGAACTTCTCTATCTCGATTCTAGATGAGCTCACCATTCCTCTTTCTTTACTCGAATATCCACTGCAAAAGCTCCCACTAAACCCAGGTTTATCATAGAGACAAGATAAACTTGATCTATCAATACTGAGCCAAACCCTCAACAACAAAGGCGTCCCTCTGAAGCCAAAAACGAGCTCTAATACCACATGCAAGTTTTAAACCTGCGAAGTAAAGAAATGCATATAGATTCTTAAGAAATACAAAAATTAATCAATGGCTCATACACAGAGTACACAGAGATTTTATACCAGAAACCCTCAACCAGGAAAACCTTTCTTATTTTCATTATATTGAATTTCACCATTCACCATATAATATATACAATGTTTTTAGGTATTCCGTAGATACCAAAACCCTAATCCATTAATCCAGGATTAATTTACAAATCCACTAAAAATAGCAAAATCCGCTAAAAATAGAAAAAACTGTAGTTGTCGTATCTGACGCACCCACACACACACACATGCAAAGAATATAACACATACCCAACAAGTAACACTAGTTCAATGGGAGTTAACTAACTAGTTCTATTTTAGATTTCTAATTTTATACCATCACTATTATGCATGAATTCCTAATTATAGGATGTCATTGACTATATGAGTGAAGATCACTCACTCATTGAACAAATCATAATTGACATTGATTATCATTCTTCATATTGTATCTCTCTTCCTTTTCTTAAATAGCTTTGTTTATGTATGCTTGAGCTAGGTCTCCTGTGCAGATTTCCATGAAACACTAACATAACAGACGCAATCACACAACAAAGAAACTATGGATTCATGCACATTATAAAAGAAAATTATAGCCCAAATAAACTTCTCCTATATTATCACCATCTTATCATGGTGTTATAGCAATTACAAATATCATACAATAGCTTTCACAATAAAGTCTATCCACATTTACTCGTTCTAGAATCTTAAGATTATGTGCAAACACAGTTCCAATCCAAGACCCCTTTACAATGGTTCTTACAAGATCGACCCAATAATAATTATCATACTATTAAAAATGGCAAGAACCATAAGGGAGTGACCCTTTTGCATTACATAACTCCATATTTATGTTGTTCCCTTGGTCGCTTCTTGGATTCTTGATTCCTCTTCTTTTTCAGCTTCTTCCTTGCATGTGATCAAGCTCTTTGTCTTTTCCACTACTTGTCCAGCTAGCACATGTTTCTTTTTCATTGTTGTTAGACTGTCAGTTTTATTTTTCCTCGTCTAACTATTTTCTACCGCTTTTGATATTTCGCTTCCATACTATGCTTCCTCGCAAAACTTTGGTATTTTCACAAAAATGGGGATATCTAAAAAATGAAGGGGCCAACAAACCCCTACCAAAATATTTGATTCTTCTTGAGTCAACCTTCCACTTCTCTATCATGGGATCCCTCAAACGGAGGGCCCAAATCAAGTACGATGGTGAGGGATTGTTGGCAGAAACTATTGTAGTGCTCCACACGGTCTTGCCATTTCCTCACAAATATTGAGGCTCCCAAAACAAATTCCTAAGAAGTGGTCAAATCAGGCTCCCTCGACTTAGTATCCAATAGAGTAGTCCATTCTGTGTTGAAAATGGAATCGAGTTGTTGCATCTGGACATATTTGACCTACACTATAGTCAGAATATTCAAAGGTTCTTATTAGCAGTCGTTGTAGACTCATCCATCACATCCAGTCATTCATTTGCGATATGGATCTCTATAAAATTGGTGGTCTACTCAACAGGGTCAGTAAGGGCTTGGGATTTTGTATGCATCCTATTGATTTATGTGCACAATTGTTTAGTTGGTTTACTATGTCATTCTAGTAAGTTGACCTAGTTGTTAACCATGTAAAAGAGGTGATGAGATTCATCAGCATGGTCATGAATAGAGGACTTGACCTAATTTCCCTCTACAACTGTTTGTGTAATATTCTTCACCATGTCTTTGGGATACCCCTTTTCTTTCAACTTGATTGCAACCAACTCTTGTTGCAGGGTGTCAATATTTGTTGCTAGTTGTGACTAGGCATCAATAATGAGCTCAATTCATTGTGGAGGTTCAGCTAGAGTCATGACATAACTGAAATTGTGGACTTGGCCTACACACATAATCCATGCTCATATTCTACGGCTAAAGATGATACACATACAATATCTTGTAGTTTTTGTGTTTTTTGTGCGAGCTTGTCATTTGTGTGATAAAGTGCAGTGATCCTCTACTATAGTTGATTGGTGGAGGATCGAATAATGTGAAAAATTTGTGGAATAGCCCAAGTTGAAAGATGTCCATTAATAAGAGAGGGATCCAAATTCCACCTCACATCAAGTGGTTGGTTGCTAGCAACATAATGTTCTAATAGGTTAAGCGTTCCAACACCATTTAGACTAGCTGAGGGAGCTCTAAATCTATGTGAAAGTCAGTCCTGGACCTCTTGAGGAAGCGTTGCAACTACATATGTTTTCTCCAGGCATTACTCCAGAATAGTTCGACATTGTTGAGGGTTTTACAACATGGGTGCAATATGTTCCTTGACCTAAGTCATGCTATGAGATGAGTGCTTGTCGTCCTAGGTATTTAATTGGTCCTGTAGAGGATTATGGTCAATCAGAACTTGCATCTCTGTCCTGGTCTGTGGCTTTGAATGAACAAATTTTTTGTTTTGTGTACCCATGGGGACTTGGACCTACATAAACTTAGGGAAAGTGGATGGGATGGGAATAATGGTGCTAGAATTTGTGTAAGAGGGGTTGATAGACTTTAGAAAGAACATGTTGAAATGGGTGTGGGTAGGGGATGATGGAATGGAATATGGGGCATCCGCAGTTGAACTAGGAGGTTGGTGACTGAGCTCCTCTATGATGAAAGTGGACTATGTCTGGACTGGTTGATCATTAGGAATAGTGATGATAAAAACTAAAGAGGTACAAGGAGTGGTGGTGTGAATGGGTGGCATAAGGGAAGACATGGGAGTGGCATCTATGATAAGGGAATCAATGGTGGACATAGATGGAGAATTGGTGCACTGTTTCTCAATAGGAAAAGAAGAATCAAAGGCCTCACACATATTCTTACCTAATATAGTGGCATCATCCAGGATGGAGGAGAAGGGGATTCAAACTATCACCTTAGATAGTGTTTCCTCTTCACCTTCATCTTTCTAGTCCTCATAACTTGAAGGCATTCGATCTCTCTTTTTCGAGTTGGCACTTGCACCAAGTGTATGTGAAAGAACTGACCACTGTGATATAGAAGGCATAAAATAGGTAAAACCATATTGTTTCTTTTCCTTTGTAACTCTCGACCAACCCATAAATTCCTTGTCCAAAATTTCCTCATCCAAATAAAAAGGAAACAGAGGGGTGTGAAAAATGGTTGGAGCCAAAACTAAGGGCCTCACAAATTTGTAGTCATGGTTCATGCTGAACCAAATATTATGGGTGTGTCGATTGATCAAATCCTGCAAAATCCATGGGTTCTACATGGAGGAAATAATATCGTTGTTCAATTGTAGAAATGAAACGTCATGTTCTTTCGAGTGAGTGACAATAGTGTGATCATTCCAAGGGTGTAATAACTTGGCAATTCGACTATATGGAACATGAGATAGGTTTCAACCCTGAGGTGGCTACCACTTCCACATAATAGATGTGACTAACATATAGAAACATATGAAATATGTAGCCCACTCATGCACACCAACATAGGTATGCAACATCTCTGTAAGTAGGTATTTGCACTAGTTCAAGGGTGTGCCATTTTTACTAAACTTGGATAGTACTAATATAGCATCAAGTGTACACTCGCTCTATGAGTAATTCTTCATGACCTTTATTGCAATTATGTAACAGACACAACACACCTTCTCATCATTTATCTAGTCTATATGTGTGCACAACCTCCTCTCTGTGTGCCATACTTACCATATAAACTGATCTCACCCTTCTTACATTCATGCTTCCTTGAGACTTGGAAGCCTTGTGTGACATCTTGGCATTCCATGGAGAGATCAGTTGACTCTTGAATATCCTTGACATGGATGGGGTAGGCCTGGTCCAACCATAAAAAACCATTATGCACCCATATTATGAGAAAATTGGTACACCAGGTTACTTCTCCAGTAGTATCGAACATCGAAAGGTTTCATAAATTGAGTAAGGTAGTATGCCAAAGAGGAATGAAGGAAGGATTCCAGTACTATTGTAATTCACCATACGGGAGGGTTGAGAAATCCATAAATGCATGGATATCCATCTATGGATATTGCAATTCATCTATGAGAAAAATGTTGAGTAGTCAGGTCTTCTCAATATTTCCATGAAGACCCCCCACGACCTCAAACCATGGATCGATGAATTTGTCTAGAGAAATGAATTTTGGGATGGACCCTTCAGCAGAAGTCTGAACCATTCTATCTTACATGTATTGGTAAACAAATAAGACTGGTGGCATGGGTGCGGGATCACATAATGCTCAAGGGGCTCCAGGATTGGATATGCAACTAACTTGGAGAAAACACAATAACATTGAATAGATGGGAAAATATGAGTATATATGAAACAATTAATAATTTACATGACCAATAGTCATTAAGTGATACAAAGAGGAGGTAAATAGGAATTAACATCTCACATATCCATCTAACATGGAAAAATCCACGAGCGATTTGGGTAATTAAGAGCATAAGAAGAAACACAACACAAGGATATCAGGGTCAATGGGAAATTAATGTCCACACCAATGATAAACCAGAGAATTACTGACAATTGTTAAAATTTAAATGACTCTAACATGTGATGATAGGATGATAAGCAAAAATGTATCAATGAAATTTATCTAACAATGTGACTGCAACAGGGCACAACTTTCAAATTTGGAAGATACTAAATGTGCCATGATTTGATTTAGACTTTGATTTAAACATCCCCGACCACAAAGGTGATATTTGGGTTGGATAAAATGACAATGATAGCTAGACTCTACAACAAATGATATTTGGACACATCATCATTTTATTGACATAAAAGGGAAACAGAAAAGCAACTGGAAATCCTACCTACTTGACTCACTCCTAGTGATAGGAGTGCAAAGAAAATTTACTTATTAAGAATAAAATTAGGGATTCAGGCATGCGCCATTCACCCATTATGGATGAAAAATACCATCAAGTTGTGTGAGCCTGACAGCTCTAGAGTCACATATTTCCGCAACAATAAAGGGTCTGATCCAATGCATCTATAGTTTCCTGGGATGCTTTTGGTTCTTATTGTCATATAATAGGACTTGATCACCTTTTGAAAACTTCTTGGTATTAATTTTCCTTTCATGCTGATCCTTATGCCTGGACTTTTCCATAGTTTGATGAAAATCTACTAATAATTGGGGTTCCTCAAGTTCTATCAATTCCACAACCCTTTCTGCAATGGATTCATCGTCTATCATCTGAGTCATGTGTGAAATGTAGACACTTGGAGCGATGAACTCAGTAAGAAAAACTTCTTCTTTTCGATAAACCAATTGGAATGGAGTATACTTATGAAGTTTCTGTGTAGTAGTCCTACAGGCCCATAATACAACTAGAACTCGCTCATGCCAATCATCCCAACTTTTGCAACATAATTTATTCAATCCCCTCTCCAAGATCTTGTTGAATGCTTTCATTGTCCCATTGTCTTAAGAAATGGTACATACTTCTCATATGGTGCTAAATCAAAAAATCTCTTGTGAGGGTCATGATAGTCTCACTAATAGAGTGGGCTCCTTGATCACTGGTCAAAATTCAAGGACAATCAAACCTGGTAATGATGTTCTAAAAAATAATTGTTTCGCCATGTCTGTAGACCAATCCCAAACAACTTGTACTTCAACCCAAAGATTCAAGTAATCAGTTGCAGTGACAATGTATCTTTCCTTTGAATGCTTAACCGGTGGATTAATGGGACCAATGAAGTCCATATCCCATTTCTCAAAGGTCTAGAAGGAGCAAACTAGGTGTAATGGGAACTCATATATGTGTGAGGGCTTACCAAACTACTAATAGACATCACATGTTCTAGCATAGTGTTTTTCATCCTTGAATATAATTGGCCACCACAATCCTGCTTGTAATATTTTTTGTACTTTTTCCTTACCTCCTATGTGGCCTCCCTCAACTCCACTAGGACACTACCATAAGATATCCAACCTTTCATGGTCAAGTACACATTGTTTGAAGATATTGTCTAGACCCAATTTGTACAACTAAGTTGTAATAAGATGATAATATACAACATGAACCACTAGGTGTATCTTTTGAGCTGCAGAAAAAAATTTAGGGTATACATCCATGCTCAGAAATAAGGCAATGTCAGACAAGTAATCAGAAATAACTTCAACTTTGAAAATATCTTCATCAGGAAGCTGGTCATATACAAATCCACCACTTTCTCTCGACTCTAGTCTAGACAAATGGTCGAGACCCACATTTTATTTACTTGGATTAACAATGACCTCAAAGAAAACTCCTGAAATAACAAAAACCATATACAAATTATTCCTTCCAATATAGTCCTATTAACCAAATATTTTAAACTAGAATGATCAATAAAGAGTTTAAAATGGCCTCCCAACAAATAATGTCTAAACTTTTGAAAAGCATAAACCATTGCCAAACCTTCCCTTTTGGTGGTAGTGTATTTTCACTCGGCCTGAGGTATCTTCCTACTAGAAAAGTATATGGGGTGATATAGGTTTCCTTCACGAAGTTGTGCAAGGATTACACCCAAATAAATCTCAGAGGCATCAATGTGTACATGGAATTCCACTTGCCAGTTTGGGTATACTGGGAAGTTCTTAATTTTTATTTTAGGGTGTAAAAATCCTTATCATACTCTAGTTGCCACTTGAAATATTCATATTTCTTCAACAATTTCTGTTGAAATGGATACTTGACACTGAGAGGGGGGGGTGAATCAGTGTCAAAACAACGTTGGACAATTTTCCAATTTTCAAAAACTAATTGAACAACAAATATTTATTTCATTTTCTCAATCAATATATATATAAGAATAAATACTTTATTTATTTATTTAACTTGAACGAATACATAAGATCAATCTTTAAATTTCATCTTCAAACAATTATGAGAGACCCAACTCTTTGTTACAAAACCCAGCTTGTAGTTCTCAGATCCAATTGCGAAATGATGAATCCAACCCTCATAACAATTCCCAACTTGTTGATCTCATATCCAACTAAGATGTGAGGAATCCAATCGTCATACAAGACCCATATTGTAAACATTCACTAACTTGATAGAATGAACTTTCATTGAATTATTTATATATAAATATATATACTTCAACAAATTCAACTACACATCTTCTCACCATTCCTTCTTGTTTATATAGTCTTCCAACTGGTGCGAATTTGAATGATTGTGTCTTTTGATATTTGAACCATTGTACCTTTTCATTTAAATGATAATATTAATATTTAATTAATATCATTTTTCCTTTTATTCTTTATTCATAATGCTCATGAATTAACTCTCTATTAATCATGACTATGTGTTGGTTCTTTTGTCTTCATGAGTTGATCACAGACTTGGATCGACTCATTATATCATAAGCATGTTTTTGTCATGTTCTTGGTTCACAAACAGATCATATTTTGATCTTTTATCAATTATCTGTATTATTCTAGTGTTAATTCTCTGTTGAATTAAATCTTTATGAGGCCCTTCCTCCAAACCATTTACATATGACCATATGAGAAAAACCATGGGATTATTGATTTTAGTGTTGCCTCTTCTTTTTACCTTTGTTTCTTTATTCCATACAACCAGAGGTGGTGATTGTTGGATCATGTTCTCATTGATGCCAATGGTTTGATTATTTGGGAGATTGTTGGATCATATGTCATTGATGTAAATGGTTTGGTTTGATTGATATCATTGATTGATGTCAAGTAATTGATTGATTGATGATTGATGAACAATGAATATCCCTTGATGAGAATGATAGATGTCCAAGTGGAAACCAATTGATAAAGATGGATCAATGAGTTGTCATTGATACATGATGCATAGTTGATGTATATGATGCATTGGTGAATTGATGCAAAGATGAATCATTATTGTCTTATCATGGTTGATAAGGTGCACAAATGGATGAACTCCAAAGTTGTCCCCTTATGGTGAAATCCCTCATGGGAATACGATTTATGGATTGAGTTATCCTATGAGAATGGTTGGAGGACCCATGATTTTATGTGGAATAATGAGATGAATATCAATGAATTTGTTGGTGAAACTATCCTAGATGGATAGTGCTTACCATGCAATTTACGGTGGTATATGGAATGTCACATAACTCCTCACGGTTTGAGAGTTATGGCCTTATGAAGTTGGAGGACCCCCATATGAAGGCTTGAAGCCCCCAAGGTCAAAGAAGTCAAAGTGCTTGAAAAGAAGAAATCATTATTTAAATGATAAAGTAAAGTCACAAAATCAAGAAAGATTATTTAAATTATAAAATGAAGTGACAAAATCAAGAAGGAATATTTAAATGATAAAGTATTGGAGAACTTTCTACTCATGGAAAGTGGTTAACCCTAAAATAAAGAAAATAGGTTAAGTGACCTAGAAATGGGTTAAGTAAACTAAAAATGGGTTAAGTGACCTAGAAGATGAAAGTATAAATAAGAATCTAGGATCCCTTGTAAAATGAACATGTGGTAAGGATCCTTTTTGTGGATCAATGGAGAACTTTTTGTGAATATCCTGTGGAGAATTGATGGAAAGCTTCTTGTGAGAGCATCCTATTGGTGTGGATATCTTGAGCATGATTGAAGATCTATTCTAAGGAAGAGAGTGAGAGGATGATCTCATGAATGCATCAAAGTTTTGGCAATGTCGGAGATCTTGACGGCAAAAGTCTCAGATTCATAGAAAACCCTATTTTATGATGTCCACGCAGGCTCTCTTTGTATAGGGTGCATGTACACGCAGTCTGGTTGTGTATAGGGTGAGTGTACACGTAGGCTAACCATGTACAGGGAGTGTGGAGTGGATAAAATCATGGATATTTTTGTTTGAGCTGGTGCCAAGCTCTTGGATGATGAGGCAGGTTCCAGATCTGCATTCTATGGCCTCAGATCTATCACTGAGACACTGGTATGGTTACATTATTGTCTTGATGGATACTATTGTTTGATGTGTTGTGAATGCTTAGAGAATTCTTGGTATGGCTTCTATGATGTGGTTCATTTTGGTTGATTTGGTTGATGGAGTGAGCAAAACTGTTGTGATTTAGTAGTGACATGATTGCTATGGTATACCAGTTGTTTATACATGATTGAGATAGCATTCATATTGATTTGTTGTGGAGCATGAGCAAGCTATTAGAGAGATTGGATGTGTTGTGACTGGCTGTGGGTTAGTATGGACAGTGGAAGACATAAGAGAAAGTGATTGCAGGTTGCAAAGGATCTGAGCATGTGAAGAAAAGAAAAACCCTAGTTTCTTAAAAGCATATGCTTGTTGCATTATACACTGGCCACATTCTCACGCGGTCTGTAGTGAGCCAGGGAACATGCACACGCGGGTTGCACTACTGACAGGTCGCATACCTATTGACAGATTGATATCTGTTGAGGATTATTACCTCATCTCAGTTGGTGCTGAGAATGTAAGCTGAGTCTTGCATATAGAGTTGGTGCTCTTGCAGAGTTGTACTCTATTCAGTTGTTGCTGATAAACCTAAAGGATTGTAGTCCGTAATAAAAAGAAAATTGTACATACATCTTGCGTTCTTTGTGTTCATTATGATGATAACTTATTGATGATATATTGTTGAGATATGTTGTTGATATGTTCTCACATCTAACTGGTTATAAATGACAGTAATGGGTAATGAATAAATGTTGAATGCTAATTGATGAGTTTTTGTGCAAGAGGGAAGTTTTGGGAAAAAGAGCCCCACAC
>SNQJ01S0205785.1:14818-31253 GCA_010110895.2 Picea sitchensis | reverse complement strand
ACCTACCCCGATCTTCTCAACCACCTAAAAAGGCCCAAGCCATAGGCTCTAGAACTTGGAATGCTTCCCTTTGGGTTCATTTACCTTATCCCACTTTAGAACTAAGTCTCCTACTTCAAAATTCTTTTCTTTAGCCTTATGCTTATCGAACCATCTTTTCACTATCTGCTGATGGGATAAAAAATTAGACTTAGCCCTTTCCCTCTCTTCCTCCAGCATGAGAAGAGTGTTGATTCTCTATTGCATGGTCGAGGATTTATCATTGTTAGAATCTTGGGCCAATTGGAGAGATGGAAGATAAAGCCCATTTGGGAGAATGGATTTTTGTCCATAGACCAGGAAGTACGGGGAATTCCCTATAGCCTCTTTGGGTTTTACCCTATCATCCCATATGGAATTATGGAGTTGGTTATGCCAATTTCTATGGTTATCCACAACCGTCCTCTTTAGCATCCTCACCAGATTCTTATTGGTTGACTCTGCCACACCTTTTCCCTGAGGGTAATAATTTGCAGAGTACTTGATTATGATTCCTTTGTCCAGAGCGAACTCTGTGAATAGGGTAGAGGAGAAGTAGGTTGCATTATCAAAGACCAGAACGGAAGGAACACCAAACCTTGTAATTAGTTGTTGTTCTATAAATTGGATGACTATTTTCTCATTTACATGGGTCAGAGGGATGGCCTCTGCCCACTTTGTGAAATAGTCAGTGGCAGTAAGAATATATTTGTGCAATTTCGAAGAATTGGGCGTAATTTCTCCTATGATATCCAGCCCCCACTGCTCAAACGGTCTAGAGACAGTTACAGGTTGAAGTGGGATCGCTACCCTTCTCTCCTTGCCAACACTTATTTGACAAGTCTTACAATTCCTGGCGTAAGCATGAGCGTCTTTGAACAAAGTGGGCCAATAATAGTCGGCTCTCAGAACCTTATGAGCAGTGGTGTTCCCTGCAAAATGTCCCCTAGGGGGGGCATCATGGAGTTCTTTCAGCACTTTATCGATGTCTTCACGTTCGAGACATCTTAGTAATACCCCATCATAGTTGATCCGGAAGAGTACCGAATTGATGAGGCGATATTGTGCGGATTTTAATCGGAGGGCTCTTCTTTCTCTGGGGTTGAGGTTTTCGGGACAAGTCCCGTGATGTAATCGATGAGATAAATCTTTGTACCAGGAGTCTGGTCCTGGCAAAATGTATGTTGCTTCACCACACCACAGTGCTATTTCATTATCCCACCCTGGATCTTGGTTTGCTTGATCTTGAGCTTCAACTGTGAGTTTGCATAAACCTTGTCCTTTACTAACTTGGCGGGTTTTATATCTAGATCAAATTCCTGGACTATCGCCATACAGTTCCCCCATCTTTTTCCCATTTCTTGTTGGGTAAACAAGGATCGGACTGCAAGGTGTGGCACACTCACCTTAGTCTGATTCTTGAGGATGTACGACCTAAAATGCTTTACTACTTTATAGACCACGTAGGCTTTCTTGTCTATGGCGGGGTAATTGAGATCATCTCCTTGAATGTTGGTGCTCATGAATGACACTAGGGCTTCGTTGTTGTCATCGTCCTTCTGAGTCAACACCGCAACTAGCGATTGGTCAGAGGCGAAAGTATAAAGGTTAAAGTCTCTATTGAAATCAGGACTTCGCAATACCACGGCCTGGGATATGGCAGCTTTGATATTGAAAGTGTCTTTTCATTCATCATCCCACTTAAACTTGGAATCTTTGCGAATCATTTTTTGTAAGGGTTTGATGATTTCGGTGAAGTCGGGGGTGAATTTCCCTACAAAATTAATTTGCCCGAAAAAAGACAGCATAGCCTTCTTGTTATGGGGTAGCGGGAGTTGAGCTATGGATTTAATCCTTTCGGGGTCTATGCAAATTCCCACTTGAGATATAATATGACCTAACAACTTACATTCTTCAACACCGAAGATAGTTTTCTTAGGACTGAGTGATATATCGTATTTTCGGCATCTTTCAAAAATCTGAGTTAAGTGGTGGATGTGTTCCTCTCTATTCTTTGAATACACTGTTACGTCGTCTAAATACACTACCACACACTTACCTATAAGTCCCCGAAACGCCACGTCCATTTCCCTTTGAAATGCCTCTCCTACATTAATCAAGTCGAAAGGCATGTGTTTATAAGCGAAGGTTCCCCATTTGGTCCGGAAGGTAGTTTTTAATCGGTCTTCCTCTGAAACCAACACTTGGTTGTATCCTGAGAAACCATCTAGGAGGGAGAAAATTTCCGAGCCCGACACGGTCTGTAGGAGTTGCTCCATCGGCGGGATGGGATAATTGTCCTTTTCTGAAGCTCTGTTGAGATTCTGAAAGTCTACACATAATCAGATTTCCCCTGACTTTTTTCTTACTGGAACAAGGTTCTCTACCCAGGCAGAATGTCTAACTTGGAAAATTATCTTCGAATCTAAAAGCGTCCTTAACTCTTGATACATTAGGGGTTCCAAGGATGGGTAGTAATTTCAGAGCTTATGTTGAAAAGGTTTGACTTCAGGTTTCAACGGGATGGTGTGTTGAATGATTCGGGTATCATACATTTTCAAATCTTTATAGGACCAGGCGGACACATCCTGGTATTGTTTGAATAATTTGAGGTACGATTTCCTCTCCTCTTTAGATATCGTTTTGTCGAGATTTACATGCTTTCGGTTGTCTGGGGTTCCAAGATTTATAGTTTCGTGGAGGGGGTAGGAGCTACCAGTCTTTGCGTTTTTAGGTCCTTTGAATCGTTCCTTTAGATCAAACAAATTATCTAGATTTGCTATCCTTTTTGGAATTGTGTGAGCCTTTGGTTTATCCGCATGTAGACCCTCCCGAGAACTGGTTTCCGTTAGTTGCTCTTGGAACTCTTCATCGTCAATAGCGAGGTCTTTGAAGTTGTCTTGATTAGTCAAGAAGCTTATGATCTGTTCATCCCCCTCAAATACTTTCCAACTAGAGATATTATTAGGTATCGGTGGCTTGTAGAGAAGTTCTACAGTGAATCGGGAGGCTTCGTAATCTTCTAAAGGCGAGAGTCTTGAAGCAACGGTGGCTAAGGAGTCAGCAAGGATGTTCTTCGCTCTGGGGATTGTAGTGATATTGACAGCTTCAAAGCGTTCTATCAGCCTTCACACCTCTTGTTGGTATTTATTAGCATGAGGGGAGATGCAGTGTATAGTGTTTCTCACTTGTCTAATAATGATTTTCGAGTCTCTGAACACCTTTAATTCATTGACATTAAGATCTATGGATTTCTTTAACCCTTGTACCAGGGCTTCATATTCGACAGTGTTGTTGGTGCACTCGAATTCTAGTCTACGAGACAAGAAATGGCATTTACCCTTTTGATCAATGAGGATGCACCCTGCGCCCGAACCCTCTTATGAATTGGATCCATCAAAATAAAGGGTCCAAATTTGCGAGCGATGATTTCCATTCCAATCAGTGTTCCGCTTTTCGATCTTTTCTTCTGGAAGACCTAACACTAGGTCTTGAAAAAAAAGAGAATCTTTTGTTGGCATCGAGAATTCTTCTTGAAAGATCATCTCGAAGCTTTGGGTAAGCGAAACATCAGACAGGAGAGGAGAAAAATGGCCAAAGTGAGAATCACAAGATTAATTCCCTGGTATGGGAAAATCGGCAGAGGCTGGTTCGTTCGGGGTTTCCAAGTCAGTGACTGTATGTTTCAGGTATCTTTCCCTATCAATTTTGATCATGTCCTTGTATCCCTTCAGTGGTAGCCAAAGGTGTGCCCAGTCTATGCTAAAGTATCTGTTTAGTTTTTCGTACCAATCTCGTCTTAATAATAGCCCATATGCCTCAGGAATATCCACCACAATGATGTCAATCACCTGCACGAAATTAGGATGAGTAGCTACCCTGATCATCACATCTTTGAGTTCCCCTATGACTTTGACCTGGGTCATGTCCAGTTGTATGACATGCTTATCACTTTTTAGAGGGACAGCACCTAATTTGTTATAAACGGCTAAGGGCATGACATTGGAAGATGCCCCTGAGTCTACCAAACAGTTATGGAGATTCTTGTTGAAGACTTCGAACATTAAAAGGAAAGGTGGTACAAAAGGCCTCTCCTTCCTGCCTTCTGAGTAGGTGTTTATCGTTGGTTTTCTTGCCAAATCCGTAGGGGGCAGATTCTTTTCCTGGCCATCGCTGGTGGTGGGGTTTTCTACCGAACTTAGATCTTGCAACAGAAGGTCTTTCTACTGAGGGATTCTACATATGTCCATAATCGATACATTGGCTTTCAGCTTCTTCAAATCTTCTACTACATTGTAATCTAATTTAGGATAATCATGAGTATGGATACTTATAGGCTTTTTACTGGGAGCGAAAGGCATTATCAGGCGATCGGGAGTTAATTTACTTTGTGAGGCCCAGGTGGAATCGGTATCTTTTGGGTCGGGTTGACCCTTAGTACGTGTATGTACCACCGATATCTCTGCAAGTGGTGCCTGAGGTTTAAACAGATCATCCAAAGATGTGATCATGTCGGGATCCCATATCAGCATGGTCGTGTCTTGTGGTGGGTCAGCCTCTTCCTGATCGGCAATGTTAAAGGCCAAACTATTGGATGGTTCGGTCAGAGAGACTTCGCCCAGAAAATGATTGGCCATTAAATTCATGGCATGGACCCACTGAGGACATTCCCTTTCTGAGTGGTTCTCTTGGTGGTATGTACAGAAAGAATCAGACGCGACATTCCCCAAGTCAATGTTTAGGTTGGCTGGGGGAGGTTCAATTGCTTTGAAAGGCTGGTTTCTTTTAAGGAAAGGCTTATAGGGTCTCTGGCCTTGGTTTCCCTCACCCGCATTTCTTTTCATATCTATAATCTCATTTAATAGTTTCTTGACCATGCGTTGCAGGTCTTGTATATCTCCATTACCCTTATCAGGAGTTGGTTTAGTCGGCTTCCCCGGTGGTCTAGTCAAGAGGAGTCCTCTCCTGAGAGGGGACTGGCTTTATTTTCTCGCTAGAGATGCATGGCCTTCTTTACACCCTTTCATCTGAAACTCTATCATCTTGGAATTTCAAAATTCTATGCGAGGGTTTGCTTAGCAGCTCTCTTAACGAACATGGAAATAGAGGTCGGAAGCGTGTTGGCAAAGACCTCGATTTGCAACTCTTGAGCCGGTTTCGCCACAAGCTGAAATTTGTTTAGGATAGTCATGAATCTTTGATTGAAATATTTGACCCTTTCTTTTGGGGTCATGGTGGCTGCGAATAGTTCGGCCATAAGGGCTCTCGTGGTAGTTTCTTTGGAAAATTTGTTTAGGAAATCCTTTTGGAACTTAGTCCAGCTGGTTATGGATCCTAATGGCAAGTTAAAATACCAAGTGGAAGCCAAGTTCTCAAACATGTAGGGGAAAAGTCTACATACCACGTCTTCATGTTAAACATTCATAAGCTTGATCGCGAGTATGAACTTCTTGATATGATCTTCAGGCAATCCTGAGGTTTCAGTATCATACTTGAGGAGCAACTTTTCTGGGTGCTGAGGGAGATTGTGTACTCGTCCAGGGACGACCATGGCATCCCCGGCCAACCAAGGTTAGTTGTCTTAAAGTGGAACTTCCCTCTCCTCCTCTTGACCATTATTCTCTTCCATATCTTCGTAGTCGGAATTAGGCTCTTCCTCTTCTGAAAGATCGTTAGGTTCAGAGATATCGTCGGCTGGCGTCTCGAGTATGAGGTGAAGAGGTTCTTGGATTTTGATGATCGCAAAGTCTATTAAGTCTTCGATGGAGTGTATGAGAACTTCGTTGGGAGTGTTGATTACTAGTCTGCTTGGTTGTTTTCTTCGAGCGAGGATGGGGGTGAAGGGAAATGCGCCGATTTGACGGGTGTAGGCTCTGGTTTTGATTGAATGTCCTCGTGAGGGAGGGCGTAAGGTATTTCAGGGTGAAGATATCCTTCCTTGGAGTGGGGTGAGTTATCCACTTCGGGAGTACTCGGTAAAGGTGGGTTGTCTATTGGATGACTAGCCATGCATGTGCGTCGTTACGAATCTATAGGCTGTTCGAAATATCATATAACTTACATATTCAGCCATTCATTCTCATGCCCTCCTTCTAGCGCCAATTTTGTTGATGGGGCTTAAATCCCCTGATTCAACAGCAGGAACCAAACCTGCCACCAAGGCCCAATTAGACTCTATGGCATTTGGAGTGGAATGGTTCTCCGGATCTTACAATCTGGCCAAATTATCGATGAGCTTTTGTGTTTTCTGGTGAATGCTCTTCCTTTGGTTAAAACATTTTCTTATGTATTTTCTCTTAGGTAGGACAGGTACAAGAGATGCAAGCCAGTATAAACCAACTTGACAAAGATAGGACAAGAGTTTTAACTATTGGGAAGGGGTTGAGCTTGGGATAACCCAATACCCGAACATGCAGACAGCAATCCAATGCCAACGGGCTTAGTAATAATACTTTAACCGAAAAAGCATCCAACTGTTGTCTGAGAAAGATGCTTAGCAGAAAGAGGACGCATATATGAGCAAGATCAGGGTAAGCGAAATAATTCATCTACCGAGACATTCATCACATAACTGAGGTAAACTACTTAGCATAGAGAAAGAAACACAACTGTAATCAATGTCACGGTAAGCAAAATAATTCATCTACCAAGAAATTCATCACATAGAATCACAATGATTTACTTTCATCATTTAAAGCAAGGAACATCAAAACATTGTACCAGATAACTTCACAACAGAATTAATTCCTCTTACTCATTTACTGCAACATTCATGGAACAAGAAAGGAAGTAATTCTTCTCCAACTCCAATCACATACATCTGATGAAAATAGCTCGTCTCTGGTCCAAAAGGACTTCTTAATTCGTAGCAATCTCAAAATAATTATCAACAACCAAAATAAAAGAGTTCTTACAACAACCATCGACCTTTTGACCCTCGGTCAATGTTCCTATTTATAATATAAAGTCTTAACAGTAATTAACGGTAAAATACAATTTGAGCTAATCAAGAATTGCCATGTGGTGTCATTATCTAACAGTCTTTCAACAATCCATCCGAGTTGTTTCTTGAAAAGGGTGGACTCTTTCATAATCAGACCATCTGATAAAGAGTTCTCCACAGGTGTTGGCCCATGGAAACCTGTGTTGTTCCATTAGAGCCACATAGATTCCCCTGATGTCTGTTGCGTGTGCCCGATATCTTGCGAGGCTGAAGTTCAACTTCTGAAGTATGGCTCTGGCTTTCATTGGATGTCCTGCGAACTGTTGTATTTGCCCAAGCTTTGCATCGGTGATCTTTGCACATTCTTTGGCCCATGACGCATCTTGTTCGGTGCACAGCTTGATTATTTCGTTTAGGTTGATAAACATATCGGGGGTACCATACTCAGGGAGTCCGATGTCTTTCATTATTTTATTGATTTTATCCTAGTGATTTTGACATTTGGCCCATTGTTCTTGGATTTCTTCATGTGGGATTCGAGACATTTTGGCCCAGTATTCGGTCGATCGCTTCCTGCGATTGAGATTGCTTTTACTTACTAGTCGAATTTTGTGGTCTTCCTTTTCTCGGCCTTTCTGGATTGCCTCAATAAACTCGAGCCTCTCCACTACCTGCTACGCCTTCTCATACCATCGCTCCATTTCCTTACATGTCACGAGTTCCATGAGAGTGTCTTCTTGGAATTCAGATATATTCAAGATTAACAGTTGTATTTCCTTCTTGAACTCATCATAAACTTTACCAAACTCATCTTTTAAATACACAGTTGTCTTTGTAGCACCCTTTTAATAATCGGCAAGATGGCGCAAGTGTTTGAGCTCCTTTTCAGCGGCGGCAAGATCCTTTTGATCTCTCCTGGATCTGTCCTAGGAGGCCTCTGAGAGGGTGTTTCCCACACCAATCAGCTCAGACGTACGGGCGTCTGTTGTATCGATTAACTTCTCCTCAGTGACGACTATGATGGACTGATCCAGGGTGAATCTTTTCTTCTTTGCAGTCCTCTGAACGATAGCCTTTCTCTTTTGATCATAGGAGATCGCATAGATGTCTGCAACCTCGTCTATCGGGTCTGGTATCTACTGATAACCCCATGTGAGATTGTTTCCCAAGCTTCCCACAGTGTAAATTTTTTCGAGAGTGGGCTCTCGAGCTTCTTCGTTCTTCCTTGTAGATCCAACTTCTACTTGTTGCTCACCGGGGATTTAAGTATTGGGCAAGATAGAGGTGTCGTGTATGGACTCGTCACTTACTTTCTCATCAATCATGGAACTGTCGATTTCCTTTTGTGGAGGCTCGTCACTTGGGCCTACATCTATTTCTGATTCATCGGACTTTCCTGTGTGGAGATTACCTTCAGCTTCACCTTCCTTTTGTGGGATTCCTTGATCTTGAACCCCGGGCCCAATAGAAGAGACCTTTTCAGGACTTGGGGAAAAGGTCTTTTCGGGACCTTCTTCTTCTTGAATGTGCACTGGGGTGCAACGAGAAGTCTTCGTGCTCTCATCGTCATTGTATATATGTATTAGCGTGCTCAAGGGGTTGGGTGCTTGTGTTTCTATCGACACCCGGCCCGTCTCTGGTTGAGTTGTTCCTTCTCCTGAGAGATCAATTGGCGATATCGTAGACTCGGGATTACCCGACCCATTGGTGCCATCGACAGTTGTGAGACCAGGATTGCTAGGTTCTGTCGAAACTCTTTGGACGGTAACTAAAATTCCAGGACTTATGGCAGGATGTGGGTTATCCTGCATCTGTTTCATTAGTAGTTGAGACTGTTGTGTGCCACTTTATTGAGTTGTTTGATCTTCAGGGAAAACTCTAATTTGTACCAGGGATCCCTGATGAGCCTCTGCGACCTTAATGTCTTCTTGGGGGTTATTTCTTTCTTCCTCCAATTCATATGCTACTGCTTCTTCGGGGTGTCAGCCAATTCCTTGAATTGCTTGCTCCAATAGTGTGGCCTGCTCTTCATAGCTCAAAGCTCTAAACCTGGTTCCTCCATAATCGACCTTCCTGGCTGCCACCATATCCCAGTCTTGAGCGTTCTCGGTGAAAATTTCATCCTCAAACCGATCGTGGGCATAAGGCCAATAGGATGATACATGTGACGCGTGTTGTAGGACCAATCCCTTGAATCGTGTTTGCGAAATCGGCCTGTTTGGAACCAAAATTCCAATTGAACTAGCCCAGGTTGTTTAGCATGTGCGGTGTCTTTGACCATGCAAAAGCCGATATGGAATCCATATGGTATGAAACCCCACTTCTTGTCTTTCACTAAATTTGCATTGTATCCTTGTATGATGGTTTGATAGCAGATTTCTCCCAACACTAGCCGGTCAAGAACATAAAGGGGTAATAAATGTGGTGCCCCTGTGGCGCCGAAAATCCTGATGTAGGTTTCTCGTTCGTCTAAATACCAGTGACCAATTTTGACTATGACCTTCTTTGCTTCGTCTGATAATCTAGGTCATTCTCTCTTAGAGAAAGAAGTAAATGGGCGCAAAAAAATGATCACAGATAACAGCATAGGATTTCTTGTACCTGTTTTCCCACAAGATGTTGTAGTATACGTGGACTGTGAGCTTCGAAGGGTGCCAATTCAAGTCCATCCCGGAAAAAGCGTTCCTGGCGCAGATGACGTCCAGTAGATACGAAGCCATGTAGAAGGTAGGGGTATCTCCTTCCTTTGGTGCCTGAGCTTGTTTTATGCATGTGCTCAACTGTTTGTAGATGATAGCACTCCAATTGAAACAGGCACCCGAAATGGTGACTGTAAAAGCTAGAGGCATCCAAGCTTCCAAAAACCAGGAGTAGTCTTTCTCCCCATGTAATCTGCATAGAAGGGCCATGAGATAGGCGTATGGTTCCCTGAGATTGACCATCAGGTACCATCCGGAAGTTCGGTTCATGAATTTCTTGTCTTCCCTCCACCAGGATGCCAAGATTTTGCTGGTGAGAGGCATAGAAACTCACCACGAAATCAATGCTCAACTTTTCTCCGGACTCATTGAGTTTGTAGTATTTCTGAACTTCTGAAGCCACGAAAACCCCAACGCATTCGCCATTGTCATCATTAATCAAACATTTATGTGCATTGGTGTGATCAATGAGCCACTTTAAGGGCTCGACGCAAGGGAAAACCGGAGACCGGCTTGCCACCATGTGCAGATAAGCCTTACAAATGTTTGGGAGGACCTCGTCATCGAGCTTCCTTGTATCAAGGTCATTGTGCAAAGTATATTCAAGGGGCTCTTCTCTCTTGATCTTCTTGAAGTCTTGTTCCCAGCGAGGAAAATTCGTCTTTTCCCCAATGCTTGCCTCTGTATCCCCAAAAAATGGGGGTTGCACAAAGGGCTCCTTGGTGATCACCTTGATGAAGAACACCGGCTTAGGAGTGAACTCTAGTTGTCTTGCAACCGCTGGGGAGGAGCCTTCTCCTATTTTCGATTCTTGCAGCTTTGGTGCCCGTGGCTGGTGGACGGCTTCTTTGGAGGCATTGTCCCTACAATCAAAACCGCTGGACTTCAGTTGCTTCCTCTAGACTGGTGACTTCATTCTCCTGTTTGTTTTGAATTCCTTGCTGTGTAGAGTGGGATCACACAAAAAGGACTCGAAAGAATATAATTGGGAGATACTACCAGTCATATCAATCAGTTAATATGGGTGATAAATGCAGATTTCAAAATATAATGCTATCGGATTCCTGCCACTGAGACTTAACTGGTTGACGACGGAGGCACAGATGGAGATGCATTGTATCAGTGAGTTTAACAGTTCCCTTTTGATTCGCGCACGAGCTAGTAACTAATGCGCGATCTACGAATTAACTAAAGCTTTGAATGCGGAGTACTTGACATAGCTAGGGGTTAAATGTCACGTCACGTCTTACCTTCATAAGGATCGAGGGTCGACTACTATTTTAGATTGTTTATCAATGTTGCTATTTTCTTGATAAAATTCTCGATACCGGTGATGTTTCAGGCGTCGGCGGTCGGCGGTGGAACTCCTCTTTTGTGCGACGCTTATGATTACACTTTTCTACTGAAGCCAAAAGGACCGACGTTCGGCGAAATATTTTCAGATACTATATTCGTAAAAGAGATACTCTTATCGACCGATGCTGAAGAATGTCGGCACTTGGCTACTTTGACTTCCCATACAATTTCCGCTGCCTTAATCTTTCACCGATGTCGAACTTCTCAAGTAAGCCGGGAGAAAAATGGGTCGTTGGTTCCTTGATCAGTCGTGGTGTTTCTCAAGATGGTTCTTAATATGCTCAAGAGAGACTCAAATATGAAACATATCAGATAAGAAGGTTATCAGGCTCAAAAACATGGTGAAAACGACCGAAGGTAGAAGACAAGGTGGTACCCAAAAGGAAGTGGTCACAGAACTTTTAGGTTGTGTTGAGCACTCAACACCGCGTTATTGACTCCATTTTTCGATGATGTCTCACTTAATATGAAGCTGAGAATGCTTTGAATGACTGTCACTCTGGAGCATGTGGAGGTCATATGTCTGGGTATTCCACTGCCCAAAATATCTTACGAGCGGGTTATTTTCAGCCTTCTTTATTTAAGGACTGCATCACTACTGTTGAGAAATTCCATGCTTTCCAAACTTATAATAACAAGATAATATCTCATCCTACTCCCTTACACCCTGTAGTTTTCGTTGGTCCATTCGCCAAATGGGGCATTGACCTCATGACATGTAACCCTCACTCGGTCAGGGGGCATGGATACATCATTGTAGTTGTGGATCACTTCACTAAATGGGCCGAGGTGATGCCTACATTTGATAACATTGGGTAAAGTGTCATATCATTACTCGATTTGGTATCCCTCAAGCTATCGTTACTGATCACGGTATTCACTTTCAGAATTTTATGATGTCTAAACTTACGAAAAAGTTGGGTCTTCACCATGAAAACTCAACCCCCTATTATCCATAGGCCAATGGCCAGGTTGAAGCAATCAATAAAGTTCTTATTACTATGCTTCGACAAATGATAGGAATTCATAAGACAAGCTGGAACACCATGTTGTTCTCAACATTATGGGCCTATCGAACATCCGTTAAGTCTGCCACAGGGTTTACACCTTTCCAGCTAGTTTATGGTAGCGAGGCTATCTTGTCGATTGAATGTGAAATACCATCTTTGAAACTGGTCGTTGAGCTTCTCCCCAATACCTCTACCGAAGAAGAGCATCTTTTGTATTTAATGCAATTAGACAAAACCTGTCGTGATGCCGCCCTAGTTATTAAAACTCAGAAGAAACGTGTTAAATCCCAATACGACAAGCATGTCAAGCCATGTCTTTTTTTTTAAGGTGATCTAGTCCTCCGTTACGAACAGGATCATGATTTGCTAGGGGTCAGTAAATTCGAGGCCATGTGGCAAGGTCCTTACATTATCAAACGTCTATTGGAGAAGGGAGCTTATGAGCTAGTTGATTATGATGGAATCTCTTTGAGTGAACCCAGAAATGGGCTTTACTTAAAGAAGTACTATGCTTAAGTCATTTTTGCATGAGTGCTTATACTTTTAGTGTATCATACTCTTCTGTTCTTTTTCATTCTTTGGTTTCGACCTTCAGCTGCTTACCTTGCGTTGTTCTTGGTTTCCAGATGTCAGTGTCTTCGCTACCTTACATTGGCTTCGCTGATGGCACTAGTCGCAGTACTCAAAACTTAGCATCTGTTGCTTGGGAAATCTATGCACCTATAGATGAATTGGTTAGTCTTCATGGTGTTTTTCTTGGTCGTGCAACTAACAATATTGTGAAATACAATGCACTCATCGAATTATTGACCGACGTTGTTTCACTCGAAATTCGTCATCTCGTTGTCTGACTCGATTCACAGTTAGTAGTCCTACAGTTGAGTAATGTTTACTCCATTTGAAGTCCTATGCTATTAAGGGTATTTTTATGAATTCGCCTCTTGGAATGTCATTTTGATTACATTGAATATCAACACATTCCTAGATGTCTAAATACATTAATAGATGCTTTAGCCAATGATGTGTTAGACAGACATTTGAGAAATTTATAAAATCCAATCACACTTTGTATATACAACAAGTAAGCCGGTAGAAGCCTCATATATATATAACGATAAAAGTTTTACAAAAAGTGTTTGTCCGAAAACCAAAATATAAAAAATGTGAAGAACTTGGCTTCATATACAAATAGAGCATCAAGGATGTTGCTCGCTATAACATGCGACCACCCATGCTAACTTGCGGAGCAGTCGACCGATGGAAGAAGACACGCCCACAGTATGGCGCTGATAATGCCTCGGGATATCGTCGATGGAGGCATCTGGGATATTCATCGTAATCCCCTCCAGATTCTGCTCTAGAATCTCTTGGTCAACACCAGCTACTCTTGCTACATCAACTCTCTCCCCTCGCCTCTGGATGGGGAATGAACCTGGAGATCAGTAAGGTCCCACGTCTGCATCATCAAAAGAGCATTTGATTAGGTATCGGATAAATAACACATAAAAACGTTTGATATTCAAAAATCACAAAAAAATTATAAAAACAAAATGTACTTCTTACCTATGTCCCCCCATTGGGAACCCTCAGGAAGAACCAAATCTGGATCACCTTGAAAGTCTACACCGGCGTAGGCATAGTCGTCTACCATAATCATTTGGGTCCTCAACCAGTGAAAGAAAACATCATTATACTTGATGATAGGACCAGTCACATGTCATGCCATGAGGTCGACCCACCTCTTCATTCTTGGGTCCCGTGGGGCAGGTATACCCCACTCTACCTATAAGCATAAATATGGGACCCTCTCCAGGAAGAAGGACACCAAAATCGAACTGTATCCGAATTGTTTCAAGTCACCATTCCTGCATTTGGTTAATTGTTTTTTCATGCTTATGAGAACCTCGTCACACCATTTGAAAACTTGGGGCTCCATGCATTCCAACGCATACTAGAAGTAGCTCTGAAGAGCCATATGGGCAGTTGCGCTCCCTTCCATGTATGTGATAGTGTAGAGGAACATCCGTAGAGGCAATTCACGGACATATCTGATAGCGACTTTGCCTCTATGATTCTGAGTACGGGGTACGCAATGTTCACTAATGTAGTGACTCGTGGGCTTACCACCTCCCCTGCTACATGTCAGCATAACTCGAGCCCCGTAGAGAGACAAACCGGTCAAGAAATAAATATCCTCGATATCTATTGTAAGAATGTGTGCCCCCACATGAAATTCATGTTGGTTCACATCCCACATGTGAACTAAGTATTCTAGTAACCTCAACTAGGCCCTCATGCCCTGGATCTTGAAAATTTTTAGCAGTCCACACTGTCGAAGGGCATTTATTGTTCCTGGGTCATTCTCGGCAATGTAGTCTTCCTCCTCATGCTCTCTCTCTCGCCATTCCAACATTTTTTACTATGAAGACCTGCAATGGAACGTAAAAGAGGGATTAGCATCTTCATCTCTCCCCTGAAAACTTTTTATTGGCAAATTCATCTAAAAACATTTTTTTATTTGTGCACGTCATAGGCCTGCACACCCATACAGTGCGGAGTTGTCGTAGGCTAGCTTAAAGGTCGCTTACGACGTCCCTGGGTCGTCGCAGGGCATGATATAGGGCACCTGTGAAGACCTTCGCGCACAGGTACCCTTGAAAATGCAACCCAAAAAGCCATTTCTAACCAATCAAAAGAAAAAATTAATCCATGAAAAGTTGAAGGAGATGAAAATTACCTGTTCTGCGGAGACCGTTCGTCAAATGATCAACCACACCTCCCGCAATCCACAGTGGAAATTTGAGGTAAATGAGGGTTTTGGGAACAAAGTTTGGGTGGAGTAACAATGAAATAGTAAAATGAAGTTTTTACCCATTTTTATTGCTTTTTTACTTTTTCATTTTTATTTTTATATTATTTTATATATATTCCACCTAAACCCTAAAGTTCTAACGGCATTGCAAGTGTTTGGTTTTTTGCAGATGAAAAGCCTAGGAGTAAAATATTGAACAAGGATACGTCTTTTTGGTTTGCTTTTATACATTTGTTGAATGTACATATCCTTTTAGAGTTTTTCAGGAAAAAGTCTGAGCTTAGTTTTGTTCTTTCTCGTGCTCATAAATCAATGAGAATGTAACCGAGTATACTTTTGTCGCTTTTTAGTACTCGCAATGGTAACACGAAAAATGAAACCCATGGAGTATCCTTTAACCTCTTTTCACGCTCCGTAAAAATGAAAATATTACCAAGCGACCTTGTTCTTTTCACGCTCGTAAAAGTATTTAAAGAAAACATTTGATGAGAGGTAGGTTATCACTTTTTCGGTCTCATCGGATTAATTTACTAAAAAGGAACTGATGGAGTTCTCTTTAAGTGTTTTTCAGACTCTCTAAACATGAAAAAACCCCGAGTTTTCTCTCTTTGGACTCGTTAAACAAACATCGAAAGACCCATATGGGACCGAACCACTCTTTCTTAGGGTTCGTTAAATGTACTCTGAGGAACTCATATGAAGGATGAGCTTACATCAACAAGCATATGTTATCCTCCTCAAGATTGCGTAAAAATAAAGAGGTACTCACCAAAAATGGTGGAGGAAAACTTGGGAAAGAAATGTGTCTCTGAATCCGTGTTAGTGGCAGTAATAGTCGCTCTTGAACATGACACCCCCCTTCATCATTGTATCCGGGTTGGAAAATCCATTTGTCTCTCGTTTGACCATCCACATGTCCATATGTTGGGTCCTCATTGAGTCAATGTTTCCAATACCATTGTCGTGTCATTCATATGTTCAAGAGAAGTCCAACCTTAATAAGCTTCCTATTGAGTCGACCATCTGCAGTTATAAATTTTCTACCATGTCGACCTTCCCTACGTCAATTTTGAATCATTTCATACTCTGATCTATCTCAAATCTTTTACTTATTTCATGTCATTGATGGGGTATACATCAAGGCCCTCCTGTGACAAGTATTTCCTTGTCGACTTCATCTAATTATCCAGGAACAAGACTTAGAAATCATTCAGTGCCTTAGAGCCTGCATGCCTCAATGGCAAGTCTCTTCGCTTTCGAAAGTGGGTTCACATCATTGGCCCCTGATTGGAATATTCCCTTGAGTGTTTGACTTTAGCTCCTTTATTCACACTCGTTGGATTGTACTGGGGTACCTTCGGAGTCATTGACATCAATGGTTATTTCCCTCGCACTTGTTAACGGTTATCATCATTGACCGGTAACCAAGTAGTTTATGCCATGTTCGACTTCAACACCTGTAATCGCATGGTTAGATTCGTACTTAGGGATGACGAAAATGAAGACCCTGGCTCATATCATTCTGATCCAGGCTACGATGGAGTATTCATGATTTGTATTGACACATAGATCCACTTTGTATGTCCCGCGGCTATGT
>SNQJ01S0205784.1:0-10318 GCA_010110895.2 Picea sitchensis | reverse complement strand
TTGTTTAGGATTAGCACTTGGCCACATGGGTTCCCATATGACCAGGAGCCCAGAGAATAGGGGTGTGTGCCCAATAATTGGAAAAGGTGGGTTTTTAATTATATAAATTGGATTTTTTGTATTATTTAGGTCCGTTTTTAATGGATTTTGGCCCTAAAAGAGAGGATATGGAGACCAGATTGAGGCCATATCTTGGGGATAAGTTGGGATCTAATCCTCAACTCAAATCCTATATAAATCCAGCCTTTTTCCCATGGAAAAGAGGTTCATAATAAGAGAATGATGCTAAGTTCTAGAGAGTAAGCCATTTTTATGCAGGGAAGCCATAAGAGTAGCGGAGCTTTGGAGGCCATTTATGGGAGTTATACTCCACCTTTTTCATTGTCATATGTTGTGTTGAGTTCCTGAGACAGAGAAGAACATTGTTGCGTCATTCAGAGAAAAAAATGATGTAATTCTGATGTATTTTTTAAGCATTGAATATTAATAAGAAATCCTCCCTCACTGAGACAAAGGCCCAGAGACATAGGTGAATTTCTTGAAATCCGTTATCAAGTTTTGGCGTTATGGTTTGTTGTTCTTAATGCTCATTTTCTGTTCTTCATTCTTTATGATGGATGCAACATTATTTCACTAAAGTTTCTTCTTCTTCTCTTTAATTTCTAAATGGTAAAACAACTCATGCAAAATACTTAACCAAGTCATTTAAAAGATCATTTCAAATCAAGCATCCAATTGATCTAACCCTAGGTGCACCTCTGCCTAATGAACCAGTCTATCATCACTCGCTGATGGAAAATGATGAAATCAAGCATCAAATCCAAGAGATTCTTCAAAAGGGGCACATCGGACCCAACTCCTCCCCTTGTGGAAACCCGATTGTATTGGTGCATAAGAAAGATGGGACTTGGTGGCTCTGCATTGATTATAGAACATTAAACAAAATCACAGTCAGGAACCGGTACCCAATTCCCAGAATTGATGGCCTTCTTGACCAGCTCAAGGGGGCTAAGTTATTCAACAAGATTGACCTTAAGTCTCGCTACCACTAGGTTCCCATCAAACCAACTAATGTATGGAATACATCTTTCAAATCTAAAAAAGGTCTCTTCAGATGGTTGGTCATGCCCTTTGGCTTAACCAATGCACCAACCACTTTCATGAGGTTGATGGATGATGTATTGAGACCCTTCACCAACTCTTTTGTGGTGGTATATTTGGATGACATCCTCATCTTCAACATAACTTGGGAGGAGCACATGCAACATATTCAATAGGTTTTAAGCACTCCGTGGCAATGCAAGCTATATGCCAACTTGGAAAAATGCTCCTTTGGAATGAACATGGTCCAATAATTGGGCTACATTGTTGTTGAGCATGGGCTACATGTTGATCCAACTAAGATCCAAGTCATCTGTGGCTGGCCAACCCCAACCACACTGACTGAGATGAGGATCTTCTTGGGAATGACCAACTTCTATTGATGGTTCATGTTGGGATTCTCCCATATTGCATGGGCCCTCAACCAAGTGACCAAGGGTAGCGACAAGGAAAAATTCACGTGAGGGAAGGAACAACAACGAGCATTTGATAATCTGAAGCATTGATTGTGCTAAGCTCTATTACTCTCCTTACCCGATCTGCAACAACTGTTCTAGATTGATATTGATGCATCT
Source organism: Picea sitchensis (assembly GCA_010110895.2). Lineage (NCBI taxonomy): Eukaryota > Viridiplantae > Streptophyta > Pinopsida > Pinales > Pinaceae > Picea > Picea sitchensis. The sequence continues at coordinate 8,642 of SNQJ01S0205784.1, read as the reverse complement.
GATTATGTTGTAGGAACAATTCTCACTCAACACGGTCATTTGGTATTATACCATAGTGAGACACTCTCAGATAATTTCTGGAAATACCCCACCTATGACAAGGAAATGTATTCCATTATACAAGCCTATTTTCAATGGAAACATTACATTTTGGGAAAGGAGACAATCATCCACACTGATCATAAGCCTCTGCAGTTCATACAAACACAGGGGAAGTTGTAGAATGACCGCCATAAAAATTGGTCCACCTACCTGCAACAGTTCCATCTCAGAATCAAGTATAAGACATGGATCACAAATTGTGTCATTGACTGCCTCAGCCGACCTCCCATGGATGCACTCACCACCATGCTCCATTCCTGTGGACATGAGGCATCTGAGTGGCCCCAACTTTATCAACAATATCCAGACTTTGCCACCACCTATCAACTCTTGGGTATAGGCACGAATGTCACCAATTTTCACATTTAGGACAGACTGTTATGCCATCTGGGCCATATCTGTGTTCCTGTAAGCAAGTGAGAAAAGATGATTTGGGAGGCTCACTACAGTCGGATGGTAGGACATTTTGGTTTGGAGAAAACTATGGTTGTTCTACAGAAACATTTTTATTGGCCAAACTTCGACAAGACATCAACAAGTATATCAGATATTGCACTTATTGTTCCATTTCCAAGCCAACCATCAATAAGCAAGGCTTATACACCCCTCTTCCTACTCCTGAGAAGCCTTGGGAATCAATCTCAATGGATTACATGTCTGACCTTCTGTCCACCAAGCAAGGAAATGATTGTGTATTTGTGGTAGTTGATCGGTTTTCGAAGATGGCCATCCTCACATCCTACAAGAAGAACATCACCGCAACAGATCTTCCAAGCTCTTCTTCGAACGAGTGTGGGTCCATTTTGGTATACCAAAAACCATCATCTTCAATCAGGACAACAGGTTCCTCAACACATTTTGGTCGAGTCTCTGGTCACTGTTGGACACCAAGCTCACTAAATCCACTGGTTTCTACCCCCAAAATGATGACCAAACAGAGGTCGTCAATTGGATGATTATGCACATCTTGTGCATGTACAACTCCAATAATCTGCATGCATGGGATGAGAGTCTCCCCTATGTTCAACATAGTTAAAATAGGGTTCTCCATAGCTCCACTGGCCATAGCCCATTTCAGGTGGGGCTAAGATTCCAATGCTTGGGTCCCATTGATGTTGCACTACCTCTTGCAATCAAACATACATAATATTCCCATGTTCAATATGATATCGAAAAATCCACCAGATTCATTGAGAGGATTCAACACATCCTCCAACAGGTCCATGAGATTTTGCAGAAAGTCAATGCTAAGTACAAGCAATGCCATGATCAACATAGGGTACCACACCAATTTCAGGTGGGAGACAAGGTTTGGTTACATTTGCAGAAAGAGCACCTTACAGGGCCCCATCAAAATCTCCTCCCGCTTCACTATGGGCCTTACACTATCTCCAAGGATGTGGGTGGTAATGATTTTGAGCTCAACACTCCACCCTTCCTTGGATTGCACCCAGTGTTCAATGTGGACCTCATTCGGCCATACTTTCCACAATTATTGGAAACCTTATTGATCATAGAACACCTGACACCAAAATAGCTCAACCCCGACTGCATGGAACAAGCATCCACTGATTAGATAGTGGACACACAGGTCAAGGGAACTCACCAACAAAGGATCCAGATTTATCAGGTTGTCAAGGCAGGGAAACTCCTACACCAAGGAAAGTGGATCACCTTGGGCCAAATTCAGTAGAAGTTTCCTCACCTAATAGGGGAATTCAATGCAATGGAGACCATTGCTTCCTAATTAGGGAGGACTGATCCAGGTGGATATTGGTGGCCACCCACCTATTCCAACTGGCTCCTCTTGACAATTTTTAGTTCATCAAGTTCTTCTGTACTTCTTTGTGATTGTGGGTTCTACACTTTCGAGGCTTTTTGAAGCTCTACACATCTTCTAGGTGGAGACTGGTGGCCTTCCACCTAAACCAACTGGATTATTTTGGATGTTTTCATGTGAACACATATTTTTGTACTTCCAGGGCTGTTTTGGGGCCCTAAATAGTTTTTTTTTTGTCTTGCCACAGTCAAACTATAGATGAAGTCATATTTTGACAGTGTAATGTGTAGTTCTAGAAAATACCTTTCGAATGAGCTATCACGTGCCTAAAACAAAGGTCGTGTGAAAAATTTATGACCCCAGAAAGTTGACGTACCAACTTACCCATCGGGGCCCACACAAATTTTGGCGTTTCATCTCCTAGGGTCAGGTTTTTGGATGTTTGGGGTTTTGGAATTCATGAGTAATGTTAAAAAGGCCTATGGATCCTCATTGTAATAATTCTGCTCATACAAATGAACATAGCAGCCACATCTCTTCTCAGAGATAGCTACCACCATTCAAGCAAGTTGTTTTTAGTTCTACAGTTTTACAGTTTCATCCTATTTCATTTATTCAATAAAATATATTGTTCACTAGATATCTGTGTTGTTCTTTGTATCTCTGTGTTTATCATATTCAGTATGTTAATCAGTTCGTTCCGCTCATAAATCCAGATCAAACTCTTTTACATAAGAGTAGACATTATTAACTTCCAAATTAATACATTCTAACAATCACACAAGTCATCATTACATGTTCCAACTGTCCCCCTTAATGATGACTAGGGAAAAGTAACACTTATGGAGGAATATGGAATTACAATAACTTCCAACACTTCCTCGAAGAATGAGAAAGACAATACCTTCCAAAGTAACACATTCCAACATTCCCCCTTAATGAATATTGGGGAGAAGGAACACTTATGGAGGAATATGGCATTACATCAACACTCCCCCTTGATGAAAACTTCCAGAATTTCCCATAAGATGTGAATAAGAACACACTTTGCCTCATATATTTGATGAAGATAACAATCACTTCTCATTGAATCATGAAATTACGCCTTAACGAAGTTATATGATGAACTCTTGTAGAACACCACAACAATGTATAGAAAACTCAAATGGACAATACAATAGAACATGTGGCTAGCAAATATTCAACATAACCATAACTCGACTTATAACCAAAATAACTCTTACAGGACACCACAACAATGTACATAAAAATTAGATGGCCAAATACAATAGAACATGTGGCAAGAAGACAATTGTGCCAACCAAGACGATAGGTGAAATAGTATTGTATTAGACTATATTACGAATATAAGAAATCCATATCTATACATTGAAATGTTTCCAACATGTAGTCAACCAAATAACTCTATTGAAGATCACATTGTGAATGCACAAACCCAATGGTCTATCCATCAAAAAATTATTCTCGCAGATAATCATGATGACTTTACAGTGGAATATGGCACTTCATTACATTACATTATTACAAGGATATGGTGTTATAAAATGCAATTTCATTACATTACATTCCCCTTGATTTAACTTCAAACATCCCAAATAAAGTGGAAAATAATTTCAAACTTTTTTGCTGTCAAGGATAAGATGAAGAGAGGAACAATGTAGGAATCCATTACAACTGCAATAAGATCCTTAATAAAGTGATACATGTTTTCTTGTTGTCACCATGATCAATCCTTAGTTGGGAGAGGTGGGTGGCCACCGATATCCACCTAGATCAATCCTCCCTCCTTAGGAAGCAATGATCTCCATTGCGTTGAGTTCCCCCATCATATGAGGAAATTTCTGTTGAATTTGGCCCCGACTAAGCCACTTTCCTTGGTGTAGGAGCTCCCCCACTTTAAAAACACAATAAAGCTGAAGCTTCTATTGGAGAGTACCCTTCACCTATGTGTCCACGATCAGATCAATGGATTCCTATTCCATGCAGTCAGGCTTGATATATGTCAATGTCAACTGTTTTTCTATCTCTGAGGTGTCCAATAATGGTCGAAAGTACGGTCGAAGGAGGTCCACATTAAACACGAGGTGCAAGCCAAGGAATGGGGGAATGTTGAGCTGAAAAGCATTGTCACCCACAACCTTGGTGATGGTTTAAGGTCCATAACAGAGTGGATGAAGCTTACGATGGGGTCTTGTAAGGTGTTCTTTCTACAAATGCAACCAAAATTTATTTCCCACCTGAAACTTGTGGGGCACCCAATGTTGATCATGGTGCTGCTTGTACTTGGAATTGGACTTATGCAAAATATATTGAATCTACTGGCGGATGTGCTGGATTTGTTCTATGAATCGAGTGGATTTGTCAGCTTTGGTTTGAGCATGGGACGATTCTTCCTGTGTGGACGCAAGGGGTAATGCAACATCCATGAGACCTAATGGTTGAAATACCAACCCTACCTGAAAGGGGTTGTGGTTGGTTGAGCTATGTATGGCTCTATTTTAATTGTGTTGAACATAGGGAAGAATATCATCCCATGTGTGCGGATGCTTGGAATTGTACATGTGTAAGATATGAACGATCATCCTATTGACGACCTCGGTTTGGCCATCCATTTCGGGGTGGAAGGCCGTGTATTTGGTGAGCTTGGTGTATAGCCATGACCAGAGGCTCAACCAGAATGTGCTAAGGAATCGAATGTCCTAATATGAGATGATAATCCATGGTATCCCAAAATGTACTCACACTCATTCAAAGAAGATATTGGCAGTGGCCTCCACTGTGATGCTCTTCTTGCAGGTGGCCAGAATTGCCATCTTGGAAAATCGATCAACAATGACGAAAACACAGTCATTTCCCTGCTTGGTTAAAGGAAGGCCTGACATGTAGTCCATCGAGATGGATTCCCAGGGCTTGTCGGGAGTAGGAAGAGGGGTGTACATGACTTGTTTCTTAATGGTCGTTTTGGCAATGACATAGGCCGTGTAGGACTTGATATACTTGTTGGCATCCTATCGAATTTTCGACCAATAGAAATACTGTTGCATCACTGCCACTATATTTTTGATGCCGAAGTGTCCTGCCACTCAACTATAGTGAGATTTCCAAATAAGCTTCACTCACTCACTTGATGGGATGCAGAGATGGCCCGGATGGCACAACAACTCGTCCTAAAGATGGAAATCAGTGACAATTGTGTTTGTGCCCAACATATGGTAGGTAGTTGCGAAGTCAAGATCTCTCTCGTAGAGTCGGGGCCATTCAGAGGTCTCATGTCCATAGGAGTGTAGCACTGTGGTTAATGCTGCAACTGGAGGTCAACTGAGGTAGTCAATGATGCAATTGGTGCTCCATGTATTATACTTGATGTTGAGATGGAACTGCTGCAAGTATGTGGACCACTTTTGATGGAAGTCATTCTGCAATTTACCTTGTGTCTACATGAACTGCAGAGGCTTATGATCAGTGTGGATGACTTTCTCCTTCTTGAGATTGTAATGCCTCCACTAGAAGAAGGGTTTTACAATGGAGTACATTTTTTTTTGTAAGTGGGGTACTTATGGACGATATCTGATAGTATCTCACTATGATAGGCCATGAGATTTCCATGTTGAGTGAGAACTATGCCCACAACATAGTATGAAGTATCTATCTCAATATAAAAAGGATATTGTATTTCAGGTAATGAGAGCACCAGAGATGAGCACAAGCGCTGATTTAAATATTGAACTCTTTCTATTGCAACTGGCCCCACACAAATTTTTCCTTGCCACCACCCATGGTCACTTGGCTAAGGGCCCATGCAATGTGGGAGAATCCCAACACAAATTTGCGATAGAAATTGGCAAGGCCTAAGAAGCTCCGAAGCTAAGTGAGTGTGGCTGGGGCTGGATAGTCACATATGGTATGGATCTTGGCTGGATTGACATGCACCCCATGCTCACCAACAATGCAGCCTAGGTACTAGACCCTATTCATGTTGAAGGAGCATTTTTCCAAATTTTCATATAACTTGTGTTGTCACAGAGTGTGTAAAACCTATTGAATATGCTGTAATTGTTCCACCCAACTCTTGCTGAAGATGAGGATGTCATCCAAATACACCACCACAAAAGAATTGGTGAAAGGCCACAAGATATCTTCCATCATCCTCATGAAAGTTTCCAGGTAATTTTTCAATCCAAAGGGCATGACCATCCATTCGAAAATACCTTCTTTGGACTTGAAGGAAGTATTCCATACATCGGTCTGCTCTATTGGAATGTGGTGGTAGCTGGAATTCAGATCAATCTTATTGAATTATTTGTCCTCCTTTATTTGGTCAATGATATCATCAATTCAGGGAATTGGGTATTGGTTTCTGACTGTGATTTTCTTTATGGCTTGCTAATAAATGCAGAGTTGCCAGGTCCCGCATTTCTTCTGCACAAACATGATTGGTATTCCAAATGGTGATGAGCTTGGTTGGATGTTCCCCTTTTCGAGTAGATCTTGGATATGGTGCTTGATTTCCTCATTTTCTGACAGAGAGTGGTGATACACTGTCCCATTGGGTAGCAATGCGTTGGGGGTCAGATCGATTGAGTGCTTGCCTGGCAGTGCAAAGGTACCTCAGTGGATTAGGAGAATATGTATTTGTATTATTCCACGACCTTATCCACTTGCTTCTTCTGCGTGGATAGACCTATCGTGGAGGCCATGGATGTGGCTGCAACCTTCTGCTCACTTTGAGCGCGAATCATGAAGAAGACAAACTTCCCGGTATGAGAGATGACTTTTCTTCTATGCTTGGAAGAGATCAAGGAAATGATAGTAGGTGGGACTACCTTGGGTATATTATAAAATTTCGTATCCAAAGTAATAATAACACTATGAGTCATAGACTCATATACAACATGACGTTTCCATAAATAAGGTTGGCCCAAAAGAACATCACTAACTTCAAGTGGGGAAGCATCATACAATACCTCATCTTTGAAGGGATTGATGTCATACGACATGCGACACTGTTGGCTGATGCAGAGATCGCTCCATTAGTAGAGCCATCTAATGGTGTACAATTGTGGGTGTGGTGCTGATATGAGGTTCTTCTAGATACCTCTATCAACAATGAAGTGCAGTAGAGTACCCTTCACCCACATCCATGAATGAAAGAGGCTCTCACCTTCCTCTGGTTCATTAGGTTCTTTGGGATGGACCTTGGTGGTAGAAACAATGGCATTGGGTTTTGCGTCAATGATCCGTCTCCCTTTTTCTGGTACTAACTCAGATTTGGAGCCTGCATATGATTCAAAGGCTTTCACCTCAGCCACCAATGACTACTTTGAGAGGCATTCAAAGGTGTTATGCCAGGGGCTCTTATGAAATTCACACCACTTCCCAGTGTCTTTCTTTGTATTACCATTGTCCTTCTTTGTTTGTGTTTTAGACTGGTTGTCTTGAGGTTTTCCATCCCTGCTCTGCCCTTTTTTCTATGGGTTGCGGCTGTATTTTCCCTGCTTCTATTGTGAGGGGTTCATATACCCAAACTATTGTGTCTTTTGTTTAAGCTTCTACTTGATTTTTACAACATATTGATAGACCATGCCTAAGGAAGAGATGTCTAGAAAATCCATTTCTGTCTGGATGTATCTATGTAGACCATTGCGGTACTTGAGCAACATATGTCACTCAGAGTCTTTGATACCCATCTTGATGCGCAAGGTATGTAAGACCTTGGTGAAATATGGTACTGTTTGGTCCCTTTCCTTTTGCAGTGTGGTCCATCTTGTATATAAGTAATCATAACTTCCAAAAAGGTAGTATTGTTCCTTAATAACATCCCTGAAAGAACCCCAAGTGGATGCAACTACAAATAATGTATATCCCTCTATTTCCTTTTTCTCACAGAAAGTCTCCTACCAATCTTTGACATAGGGGATGACCTTAAGGAGCACAAATGTAATATTTTCTCTATCGAAAAAGTTATGGATGAAAAAATACCCTTCTAGAAGGTTTAACCATTTGAATACAACATCCGCATCTATTTGAACTTCAATTATAGGAATATCAAAATTGAATTTTTACCTTGAAGGGGGCAGCGCCTCCACTCAAGGAAGATATGTCGCTTGTTGGCAGTCGTTGAAGGATTTGCGCAAAATTATCCATCATCTCCTTCCTCTATCACATGAGGGATTCCTAGATCAATAGTTTAAAGGGATATATTGCCCCATCATTTATCTTTTCTTCCCCCATGGGTGGTCGTCGGGTTTTGCGAGGCCGATCTTGCAAAGGCTCAACTGGTTCGATTCCCAACTGCTTATACCCTGACCTCGTTGGGGACATGCAGAGAGAAACAAATGAAGAGTAGATCGATCTGATACCACTGATCCTGATTTATGAGAAGAACAAAATGAAACATGGATATATAACATTAACACAGATATACATAGAAAAATAATAGAGATACAGTGAAACTTAACTTCTATTCAATAAAGAAATCTGTTGAAAATGTAAAATGCAGAACGAAACAATCTTGCTCGAATGGTGGTAGGTAATATCTGAGAATAAATGTGGCAACTACGTGCATTCATTTGAGCACCTTACAATGAGGCCTCCATGAATTTTCAGCATCAATAATTAATCGTAAAATACTAGACATTCAAAATCCTAACCCTAGGAGATGAAGTGCCAAAAGTCATGTGGGCCCCGATGGGTTAAGTTGGTACATCAACTTCCCGGGGTCGTAACTTTTGCATATGAT
>SNQJ01S0205783.1:0-16435 GCA_010110895.2 Picea sitchensis | reverse complement strand
GATGAATGAATTCAAGGAAGTAATGATGGAGGAGTTGGAGATTAATGCATTACCTTTTCATATAGAGATTTATCGATCACCTTATTTGTCAATTAAGGTATGGCCAAAATCTATTGAAATTAGAAGTGGTAATTTCATTAGGACTCAGTGTAGTAGTGAACCAGGAAGATGAGCGTAGTATCCTTTATGGGACTCAATTTAGGAGGTTGATTGGTAGTTTGGTCTATTTTACAATTTCACAAATGATATTTTAGTTCGGAGATAATCTTTGTTTTTTTTCAAACACTTTGGTTACAAAAGTTTTAAAAGATTCGTAGTAATAATTTAATTCTTTCATTATCATATATTAATAATAACAATATCATTGAGATAGTAAAAAAATGTGTTCATTGAGATTTTCCATTATATCATTAGAGATTTGATACAAGAAGAAGCAATGTAATCATTACTCAGTGACATTTTTATATTACCTATAATTAATTGGTAAATATGTTTTTTTTTGTATGGTGGAATCGGCAACAAGTTGGGCATGTACTTGAGTTACATGGGGTCGTGTTATCCAACTGCTACCACTATAACCTCTAGGTGTGCCCACGGAACTGCTACCACTATAACCTCTAGGTGTGCCCATGATGCCCCATACGCGACACACAAGATAAGTCGGGGGGAGTTGAACTCGAAACCTCATGGAACTTCATATCACATCACTTGTCAATTGAGCTGCCCCCCGGGGGGCCATACAAAATTGGAGGACATGGGGGTGGGATTTGATCCACTTATGTGTGCAAGGGTCTACCTCAAGGTGCTCTCATGGCAATAATATCTCTGGGTGCAACCACATGTTCGACCACTACCTCAAGGTGTCCCCATGGCTCCAGGTTAAGCCCTCATGGGAATTGAACCTTTCCCAATGGTGAAAAACTCATCGCTTTTCACCATTGGATCCAATCCCTTTGGGCCATAAAATTTGAAGGACATGAGGGTGGGATTTGATCCACTTATGTGTGCACGGGTTACGATACCATTTAATATAGTATCTCTGGGTGTAACCACATGTTCGACCACTACCTCAAGGTGCCCCCATGGCTCTAGGTAAAGCCCTCACGGGAATTGAACCTTTCCCAAAGGTGAAAAACTCCTCATTTTCCACCATTGAATCCAACCCCTTTGGACAATTGGAAAATATGTTAACAAAGACAATTCCAAGAGATATTTATTCATTTCATTATGTAAAGGATTAGGAGTAAGACCACGAAGTATATTGAGAACATTGCCATATATTTATCTTAACTCTTAATCAATTAAAAATCCAAAAATAAACCAAGATGCAAATCTAATCATGCTGAAAGATCCAAATTTAAAATGGATATATGCTAATGTGTGTGTGTTTTGGAATTGTCTAATTGTTCTAAGTTTTGGTTCTTTTCCCAGACTACATAAATCTATCCAAAATCATAATTTTATGTTGTTTAAATTGCATTTATGAATTCAGAAATGGATTCAACATGCTGAAAACCTCTAAAAAACTAGGATTACACAGAATTAACCACTCAAATCTGCAGATCAAACAATTTTTAGCTAGATTTCTGGCAAAATTAAACAGAAAATATCAACCAAAAAACTAAAAAATTAAACACTTATACTAATACTTTTTGAAAAGATAATATGTATAGTGATGAGTGATAGTATGGGTAGGCCAACATTATAATATGGATAGTGATAGAATCTGTAATGTAATATAAGTCAAATTGAAAATAAAAGATGTAAAAAAAAATTAATATACATTTTTGTTAGGTTGAGGGTTTAGGTTATAGTTTGCGTGAAATTCATATCCTAATATACTTTTTACTGGGTTTAACTGCCCTTCATACTAATATTCTATGAAAAAAGGAGGATATATATATAATTTATTTATGTAGTATAATTGTTTTAGGTTTTTATCTTTTTCCAAGAATTATTTATATTTAAGAACTAAGTGTCCATATAGCCTCGCCCATCTCTTAACATTGTACATTATCAGGTTTACTATCGCATAATAAACCCGTATTGCCTTTAATAGTTTATGTGCTTGTGTTTCTACATTATTTACAGCACAGTCATTAAGTGGTTTTTTTCTGGACTCTTCCCAGTACCTAAAGGCAGTCGCTTGAGTTTGATAACATTTAAAAAAAATTACGTGAGGTTATAAACGCTTTTATCAATAAGCATTTCGTAACGTAATTAGGAGACCTTAGAAGATTATTATGTATTGTTCTTTGGGTTCAGATGACGTCCGCACCAAGGCTAAGATTTAGCAAACGAAATGCCTCTTTCTTCAATTACATTATGTTAGACGACGTTAAATACTAGCATTATTGATTATTTAATTCAACGTTTGGTTTGAATCTAACTGGCCGCGCCGTTTGCTTGCTTGATATTTCCATTCTATCACTGAACCGTCTGTTTGATCTATTTCAGTTGGAAAACGCTATATGACTCCTTTCCTACTTCATCTTCATAAAACTTTTGCTCATTACTACCTCAGACCAAGTGAGGATGAAACCAATAATCATGTAGAAAAGTGGGAGTGGGACGACTGAGTTGTGTACTCTTGAATAACCACTTCACTCCACCCCAATGCCACTTTCATTTTCAAAATCATGTTAATTATTTTGTTTTTTAATTTTGAAGAACTAATTATTTTAAATGCAAAGGAATAGATTATTTTGTTTTGAATTTAGGATGTATATAATAATTGAAACGTAAATAAATATAGAAGAATTTAATAAGAATATCTGAGATTATATAACTTTATTTAATATATGAATTATTAAGTATGAAGAAGAAATTAAAAATAATTGATGATGATGATGATGATGATGACGATGATTAACGTCCACTAAGACCTAATTGGTCTATCGAACCTTAAAAGGGTAAGTGATTACTTGTGATTGTTCTGCCATGAAAAATGGAAACCAGAACAAGCGATCTGAACTAGAGGTTTTTGATAACAAAAAAACAAAACTACTAACACCAGAGGTTCTTGATAACATGAAAGAAAAACAACTAATACCAGAAAATTATCAGAAGGAGANTTGTTCTGCCATGAAAAATGGAAACCAGAACAAGCGATCTGAACTAGAGGTTTTTGATAACAAAAAAACAAAACTACTAACACCAGAGGTTCTTGATAACATGAAAGAAAAACAACTAATACCAGAAAATTATCAGAAGGAGAATTAAACATGAGGCGAACTCGGACGTCGATCCCAACTGACGATGAAGGCATAAGGATTACTGCAACTCGAGAAATTACTCTTTGAGGGCTCATCTGAAAGAGAATTGAATAGGAAATCCATGTGATTGCTCAGGAATTTTTGATGGTACCTTTGTTCTGTGAGGTCCCTTCTCATCTTGAATATGAGTTCGAGATGCTATGCCATGAGCCTGCACATTGGGGGTGAGGCGTGTCTATCTAGGACCTTCTACATCGGCGCCTCAGGATCTTCTTGTTCATGCCATAATTCACCCCATTGAATTTCACGATCTACCGCTATGGGGTCGACTGAATCCAGCAGTCGCGGAGGAAGCTCCTCTTCTACCATACAATTTGTTGTGAACATCTCCTTTGTGCATGCCAGTGTAGTCCCCTCACTACCAGTGTCCTGCATCACATTTTCATCACCAACAACCTGCAAGTGTTGAGGAATCTCCACCCAGTGCGGAGGAATTTCGTCCTCCACGATGCAACTTCCGTAATTTGGCTTTAGGATTAGCAATTGAGGCATTTTCTGGGTTTCCATGGCCCAATTATTATTAGAAAAGGCCATATTGTCTCATGGGGAGGGTTGGAGAGCCATAGGACCAGTGCGGCGATGCCAACCTACTTGGCTATAGTAGGTCGGCCTTCATTTGGGCTTGCCACTTTCAAGGGGAATGTCGAAACCAGGCACGATGGAGGAGCTTAAGAGGTTCGAGTGAGAAGGAAGGGAAAGAGCAGAAGCCTGGGAGAGCCAAATCAAGTTAGCCAAGGGAGAATGATAGACTGAGGGAGGAAGATAGAGGTAAAACCAACAAGGAAAGAAAGAGATAAAACCAGTGGTAGAACCTTGTGTGATAACTAGCAAGGTAATGGTCGTAGAGGCTATGAATGCTGAAGTGCAATGGGTGTTGGCCATCGTACCAATTCCCATAAGACGAATGTGAACCGCCATTAGATCTGTTGGACTGTCCCAAACACTCTCCTCTCTGCTCTGCGTAAATGTGGGGCATGTCAAATGAATTGGGGAGGGTGACGACGACAAGAAGCTTTAACTGCCTCTACGACCAGCACACCATGTAGCATGAAAGCTCGAGGTCACACCCCATCCGAGCAAACATTTTTAAAAATTACAAAATCCTTTCTATTACAATTTTCAAGTTTTTAAAAATTAATTTAAGCTTTCATGGCCTCCAATAAATTATTATTAACTATATTTTCAAAATCAATAAAAAAATACTACATAATTAAAATCTCTTACAAATTTAATATAACTGGATGCTATGATTAAGTGGGATGTTCATTCTTAAAAAATATTTAGAGGGACATCAGTTATCAAATTATTTATAAATTTCAGATTTCAATTTATGATAGTCTATAATTTCCATTTAATAATATACTTTCGATGAATGATTTGACTTTTTAAAATCAACCCGTAAAACATGAAATTAAAAAGCAGAATATACATTAATTTAATTAAGATAAGATTTGAAGCGAATTTTGAGATCACCCCTCCTCCCTTTGTCAAAGTTGAAACAACCTTAAATGTGACCCGGTCATTGAACGTGCTGTTTCGGTAGTGCTCACTTTGTCAAGCACAACTTTAAAGTTGAAACAACTTCATATTGCTACTATCCATCAGCACCTGCTCTGCTAAATTCTTTGAAGTTAGGTTCTTTTAATAATGCCCACTTTGTCAACACACAACTTTAAAGTCCAAACAACTTTTAGCGTTGTCAATTACCCATTGGTTGAAAATCATGGTGATTCAACTTTGTTAAATTTCGTTAAATTCTTGAAAGTAAAGTAATTTTTAAAATTTTGTTAGTTTAGTTTTCAAACTATTTGTATTTTCTTCATTTTTAAAATATTTTTATTCAGTAAAATTAGGTTGATTTTTTTTTAAACAACAATGTTTTTTAAATATAAAAATAATTTTTTTTTTAAATCCAAATAATTTCTTACCTGGGAATCCAATAAACCAATTTATTTTATATAACAGTATGTTTATAAACATAAACAAAGGATTTATTTAAAAATTATTAATATTTAAAAAAATTATAAATATAAATTAAATAATTTTTATTAATGAGAAATATGTTTGTAATATAGTTGGATTTTTAGGTATTTTCTAATATAGGAAACTTGTATAACCAATTGAACTAACATGAATTAAAAATATAAATTACATAAATAAATTTAAAAGATGGGTTTTTAAATTTGTTATATATTTTAAACTTGATATTTTGTTATATTTTAAAATGAAATACATAATTAATTATATATAAGATATTTATTTCAATTTTGTAGTATTAAATTTTTTTGTTATTCATATATCCATATTTCAATCTATCTAATATAACCTGAACCATATATACCAAGACATATTGTAAGGAACAAATTCCTTTTATGCATTGATTAAGAAATTCACTGTCCATTACATTTGAATTTTTTGTTTATCAAAATTCTTTACTATTTGTGAAGGATTTTTTTAATAATTTATGTCCTATTTCAATTCTGGATCTTCCATTTTTGTTGAGAAACTTTTGATGATTTTTCATTTTTATTGAGAAACTTTTGAGGATCTTTCATTTTTGTTGAAAAATGTTTGAGGATCTTTCATTTTTACTGATAAACTTTTGATTTTCCCAAAATATTTATATCATTTTATTACAAACAAAAAAAATTATAAACAAAATTATTAACCTAAATTATGATAAATCCCTGGTTAAGAATAAGTAATCTCAATGTATCCATTTACTAACATAGATGCTTAATGCGAATGCCTCCCACATGCATGAATAAATATTTTGACGTCCATTAGACTTGCTTAAGTTTGCAGGACCTTATGTAAACACCACAAAAATCTTTTAAAATTTTTCAATTTTTATTATTTTATTGGGTGAATTAAGGTATGTACTTTATATCATTTTCCTCGATTAGTATCACATCCAAATGGTTTGGCCAGCACTCTTTCATGGCTTTAAACATTAGCTCCGAAAAGTTATTAGCTCGCTTTATGTTTTGAAGCTTTTCTAACGAAAGTTGCATGATCTACGGGACGAATTTTACCCTTCTCAATTTCACAGTAAATATCGTTTTGTTTATAACATTCAATTCAATAAGATGGAAATTAAACCTTTTCGTCTTAAATGTATAAGAAACGATTGGACAGGTAGTCACCGGGTTTATATATATATGGAAATTAAACCTTTTCGTCTTAAATGTATAAGAAACGATTGGACAGGTAGTCACCGGGTATATATATATATATATAATTTTAATTTTAATTTTAATTTTAATAATGGATTGTAAAATATTTGGAAGTGAGAGTTCAAAGTGCACTCCATCTATGTTATTTGATAATGAATATATATATAATTTATTATTATTTTCATCTTAAATGTATAAAAAACTAGAGAAAAAGTAGTAAATGGGTTTGCAAATGAAATAATTTTGTTAACTAATCATCCTTTAAAATAGTTTAGGGATAGGATATATATGCCTAGTTTTATTGTTTCACTCACTCATCTCTTTCTAAGTCTTTATAATTATAAAGTTTGATCTTTGTATAACCACTATCACTACAATCTAAAGGTCATACATAGCAACATAATGACAACAATATATATATATTTTTCAAGTAAGATTGTATTAAAGTCTGTCAAAATTAGAGAGTACAAAAACTTTCATAGTTTTAGGCTGTAAACACGAAGCTGCCCTTGAGGGGAAACCAGCTCAGCCAACTGAACGACTTCATAGCTTAAGTCTTAGACATCTACTGATGTAAAGAGAGTCCAAAATTCTGGCCCCCAACGACGACCGTTACAACAATGCAAATTGGAAACATAACCATAATAACCATAGACATTTACAGGAGAGGTGGCCAAAAAAAAGGTGGTCATGCACAAAACAAGGCAACACAACCACCTAGACATATCACCGATATGGGCTGTAATGCAGCCACGCATCTAGGAAGAAGGCGTCGAATGTCGAGTCCCTGGGAGGAGGCAGATCCTCCTCGATTGATGTCTTGTCCAGTTGCATGGCGTCCTCTAACTATCGTGGCACGTTCCACTCTTGTTGGACGTCCTCCAGCTGGGATTGAAGCCCCTTCTCTTCGTGGTATGGCTTGGCCTGGTCCAAAGTTTCCAGTGAGGGAGCTCGTGCCAACACTGGTATCGAAGCTGCTGCTGCTTGGGCTGCCCCTGTTGGGGAGTGAAGAGCACTCTGCATTGCTGAGAGAAAATGCAGGAGTTGAGAGGCCTTGCCGTCCAGCGTCTCCAAGCAGAACCAGAGGTCATCCAAGTCCCGACGCAAGTCGAATACCAGGCTCTACAACAGTGTGAGGCATGTTTGTCATTCACAGTCTAGATCAGCGTTGGATCCGGCTCGAGAGTGGTGTTGCTGACGCGAATTTTGGCTGGCTTCCAGACCATCCATCTGATATCGAGCGTCGAGAGGCGGGGTCTGAAGCGACTGGGAGGCCAGAGAGTTAGGAGGAGCCAATGGGCCTGGAAGTGAAGCAGAGGCTGAATTTCCGAAAGGTCCTAGGTTGTAATCCAGCGAGGCCCCTGAGGAGTCCAGCCTCTCCAATCTGTTGGCAAGGGACACAGAGAGGGGAGGGAGGTTAGATGGAGTTTAGGTCGACTGTGCCAAGGAGGAGGACGAGGTGGCCGACGAGGAGGAGGATAAATGGGAGGGAGCAGGCGGGGGATGGAGAACCAAATGGGGTCAGCTTGGCTGCCAAGCCGACCCTCATTTGGACTTCCCTTGAAGCCTGGGCATCTCTGAAACCCCGAGAGAGCGAAAAAGAACCAGGAACAAACTGGGAGAAGGCGACAACAGACCAGGGAAAGTCTGGGCAGGAGGTCGAGCTCTGAAGAAAACAACCAGGAAGGAATGAGCCATCCAGAGCCCCTGATACAATTCAAATAACCCAAGAAGCTAGTGCAATTACATAAATAACCGCACGCGCAGAGTAAAAGCCGAAAAAAGGTGTTGGTCCATCAAATGGACGACAAGGCAAAGCAGGGCACACACTGAGAGTAATGGCGCCCTGTCTCGAGTGAGATGAACTTAAAGACATGAGGCAGGTGGGAGGGAGAGGCATGCGATCGTCACATGGCCGACGCCACATAGGCTCTCTCCTGATTGCCTTGCTCGACGCGTGTTCTCCATTAGCACCCCATGTAGAAGTAATGACAACAATATATTACTAAATAGTGAATTACAATATTGACTTTCTAATTTTTTCACAACTAAAATCCACAATCTAAAGATCTTGTGTTATCACCATATCTAAATGAATAACCTCATATGTAATATTTAATTATACCAAATAAAGAATTTGAATACCTTATCACCATATCTAAATGAATCAACTGTGTAATACGAAATAGCCTAAAAGTAAACATTATAACTATAGAATATTCCAACATATGGTAGATCATTACATTGGGAAAATACATATTATATAACTCTGGATTCATTTTAGAAGTTGGCACTTCACTTTAAAATTCTAGGTCTTTCTTCTCAGAAGTAAATTTATTCGGTTTTTAAAAACCAGCATAGCAATAAGTGATAATCGCTGACATTCTACTTACATCTATGTTCTAAATTTTTCCTTATATTCTTGGTTTAAGGGAATGTCCTTTGCGAAAATGTCTTGGAGAGCGTTGATCCAGGCAAGTTGAAAGGGAGTATTTTCTATTATGTTTAATATCTTTTTTCAGTTTTTAAAGTTTGCAGAAAATTTTAGAGTACTTTGTGATAGTAGTTAAGATAAATTTTATAGTTTTCAAGGTATAAGACAGTTTATAATAGAACTAGAAATCATTACAACAATATATTTTTTATGAATTTAAATTAAATCTAATTAATATTTATAATTTTTAATATACTTTACTATCTATTTAATAAGAAA
This sequence comes from Picea sitchensis, assembly GCA_010110895.2. Lineage (NCBI taxonomy): Eukaryota > Viridiplantae > Streptophyta > Pinopsida > Pinales > Pinaceae > Picea > Picea sitchensis. The sequence continues at coordinate 7,271 of SNQJ01S0205783.1, read as the reverse complement.
AAATTGAACTTAAAACAATTAAAAAACCAATCACTAATAATGAAAGTGAGATTTAATATTTAAAATTACATCTACTTAACTTGCTAATTATGTCAGCGCTATCTTTTGTGTGAAATGTCAAAACACTGTTACAAAAATTGGAGAGTGAGGCCTATATGACACAACTTGAAAAGTTAAGTTGTATCCTTATTGCAAGGCTTTACAACATCGTTTGTTTTCTACAGTTATTTTCAGAAGTACAAAGGGAAAATGTTAAAGGTTAGGAAGAGAATATGGATTATAAAATAGATTGTTTTATTTACTTTTACATAATTTTGTAGGATTTATGAGATCATATGCTGGTTAATATGTTGGAGGATGTTTTATTTATTTTTATAGGATTTATAAAATCATATGATGGGATAGGGTATATATATATCAATAAACTTTAAGAGTTAAATGATTACATGAAAATATTTTTTGTCTTACAAAAATAATAGAGTCTCATACACCAATTTAGTGTATGACTTAGCTTTAACCTTAAAAATAAATTATTATTATTATTATAATATATATTTTGAATTTATAAATTATATAAACTATCTATAAAAATATAGAATTATATTTTGTATATATTTAAAATTTGTAAATTATATATCTTTTGTAAAATTTATATGATACATATTTTTAACTAATAAATCATATATAGATATATTTTTTTTAGAATTTATAAAGCTAATACATATTTTTAATGAATAAATTACATATTTTTAATGAATAAATTACATATTTTTTCATATAGAGATATATTTCCTTGACATATGATTCTTTGAGAAATTATTGTTTGGGTAAATAATTATTGTAATACTATAAAAACATATTTTTTCACTCATCACAATTTTTTTGTTATTTTTTTTACCTATCACTATTAGTAAATGATAAACCATTTTTATTTGGTATAATTAAACCATTTTATCACATCATTATAACAACCTTTATAATACTTATTTTTGATAGTAATATAGATATTTTTTCACTAACATATAGATTTACAATTTTTTGCTAACATGATATAAAGGGTTGTATTTTAACATAATGGGTACTGCATGCATAGTCAATCCGTGTATATATTGTCTCATGCAAATTATATTTTTTGAGTGTAGATGCCATGGCCGCAACTTCAACGCCCCAACGATCTTTGAGTAGGAGCACTATATTTAGCTCAAGGATTGATCCAATAAAGCTGATGTTGCAGGCCAGATGGGTTCTCCTCACATTCTACCTTCAAACGGAATTCGTTTATTCGTAATCCTTTCTATTCAAAATATTTTTTACGTCCATTTTAGACTATATGTGTGCATGTATGAATAGGATGTTTTTATAATGTTTGTTTGCAGCAATCCGTTGCCATATCACAATGACGTGTAGAATGTTGTAAGCTGCTTGACGTCTTCTGGATGTACTCAAAACTTTATTATATTTTTCTCTTTGAACATATTTCGGTGTAAAATGTTAAATTTTCTGGGCATCGAACTGTGATGTAACCTGTTATTCTAGAAATGACTTATTTTCAGTCTTCATTGTCTTTAATGGAGGAAACACATGCAGAAATATCTCTATAAATGCAAATTTGTAAACTTAAACCACAAATGCATATTCTTCGTTGGATTTGGATTTCTAAGTATTCATTCAAGGGGAAACCCATGCAAAACTATCTCTATAAACTCATGTTTTTAAAATTAAACCACAAATTCATATTCTTCGTTAGGTTTAGTTCGAGACGAAGCTGGACTTGTACTGCTCCTAGAAGCTAAGAAGAAAATTTACTCATGCAAACCAAAAATTCCTTCTGGACTATTAGTTAAAGTCTCCGTGTAGATCTAAGAGGCTTCTTGGGGATTAGGTCCTTTATGGTATCCCGTTTCCCTCCCGCTGCAATGATTGGTCTTGGGAAACCACTGGATTCTCCTGGTACTACTAAAAATCAGGTTATCCAGATTACTAACGTTTGTCCTTCCAACAACTATACAGGAAAAAATGCTGAGAATTTTTGGAACAACTATGCAGGAAAAAATGCTGAGAATTTTTAGAAATTTATACGACTTAATTCCCATTGACAAACAGGATCGTAGCTGGGGACCTTTACTTGGAATGCAAAAGAAGCATCTACATCCGTGATCAATTCAAAGAGATTGTAGACGATATTATAGCTAAATGGAAACTGATGGATGCCAAGCTTGCAGAAGGAAAATATACTTGGAACAACAAGAGATTGAGTAAAGGATTTATAGCAGAATGATTAGGAAGATTCTTTGTTCAGTATGCTTATCTCACCGAAGAAATACACTGAATCATCTGCAATGCAGTGTCTGACTATAGACCGGTATGCTTATCATCCTCTAGTGAAAATGGCTTTGGCCACATTCCGTTTTATTTAAACCCTAGTTCTTACATAAAGGATATTTGCACCTGATTAAATAACGTTGATGCCCAATCTAGCAGCACCGAACTTACTCTTAGATGATCAGTTTTATTTCACTTCAGATTTTGATTTGTATGAGTTGTAGTGAAGCATGCTTATCATCCTCGTGTGACACTTGGTCCTGGCCACAATCCCTTTTTATTTGAACCAACCTGGTTCTTCGTTGATCCCGAATTTAGCAACACCGAATTTAGACTTAGATGATCAGTTTTATTTCTCTTTGAATTTTGATTTGTATGGGTTTTAATAAAACATGCATTAAGAGCATGCAATGTTCAGAGTTCTATAGTTACTATGCATCTTAGTTATATAAAGCAATGTAATCCCTAGGTTTTTATAATAAGAGAGAGAGAGAGTCCTACCTTGGTATAAACCTTAAATCGGTATCAGAGCATCAGGCCCTAACAGTTTGCAATTTAGATTAAAAGGTCTTTAAGAGGTCCGCTCGCAGTCCAGGTTGTTGGATGTTTTTCAAAAGGGCGAAAAGTTTAAAGTTGATGGAATCAGACGACATGGGCACCAACAAGAGTAACTTCAGCATTATTCAGCATCAAATCCCTCAATTTAAGGAGAGGAACTATGATTTTTGGACTAGTAAGTAAAAATGAGTTATTTCATTTTCACGATATATGATATTGAGTCGAAAGTGAATACTCCATGTTGCTTTATCAAGACACTTACAAGACATGGACGTAAACCCAGAAACATTCACTAAAAGAGAGCAAGAAAAATGATTTAAAGGTGTTCTTTTACATTCAAGCATAAGCCAGACAATTTTCCAGATAATTGCAATAACAACGAAGTCAAAGGAAGCCTAGAAAATTTACAAAGTGCATATCAAATAAAAAATGAGATGAAGATCGTTCTAGACTTCAAACTTTAAGGAGAGACTGAGAAATTTTCTATGAAAGAATCTAAATCTATGTAAGACTTTTTCTCTCATATTATGGGAATTGTAAATCAAGTGAGATTTCATGATAAAACTTGTCAAATTAAAAGACAGTCAATAAAATATTAAGAAGTTTGACTCCCAGATTTGATTTAGGAGTGATTGCAATAGAGGATTGTTAGTGGAATAGTTTATGGGGCCACTTCAAAGTCATGAACAACACATGAATAGGTCTACAAACATCTCTCTTGAACACTCGTTTCAACGAAGAACTCACATTGATGATACAAAGAACGAGGAAAAGAAGAAATCTTCTTAAGATCGATCTTATTTAAGTATAGACCAAGGTAGAGGAAACATGTAATAGGCGTTTTGAGAAATCACATGTGTAATGTCATTATGGTAGATGAAATGGACATTGAGTAAAGTATGGTTAAAAGATTTGAAATGAAGAAGCATAGGGTTAATTTTGTAAAAGAAAATGAAGAATTTGGTTTTATGGTTTTTCACTTGTTAGCTTTTGAGATAGTGATTTTGTAGCAATTATATTAAAGGGAATAAGAAGCTATTCTTTATTCTCCAAATGAGATGAATTAATTAGTACATTTCCCATTGAAACTTGGAAACGACATTAAAGTGCCACCCATTATTCTCCAAATGAGATGAATTAATTAGTACATTTCCCATAGAAACTTGAAAATGACATTAAAGTGCCACCAATTTTTAAAGGGATTATCTCAATCAAAGAAGAAACTAAGTGAAAAGAAATCTATTTTTGATGTTTAATAAGATTCTAGTTTAGAATAATTTTTTCTTGGTGTTTGGTTAAGTGAAAAAGTCTATGCATTTGTCAAGAACAAGAAATATGGTAGTTATGATTGAGATGGTAGAAACAAAGTTATTAAAGAGGTGTCGTGATAAACAATAAATTGAATTCCTCAAGTTTTGATAGTTGCATGAGATGATGAGCCTTATTTATGACATATGAGGTTTGGTCATTTACTTACAAGGAATATATGGTGAATGGGTTGTATTTGATGGATTATAATATATGAGGTTTGGTCATTTATTTACAAGGAATATATGGTGAATGGGTTGTATTTGATGGATTATAAGAAGATGGATTGTGAAAATTGTATTCTTCTAAAAAATAATATAGAGAAACCATTCTAGTATAAATATGGAGGTTTCATTTACTTTACAAGGAATATGTATGGTGAATGGAGTATATGAAGCAAGATTGTGAAGGTTGTACTTTTGGAAAAGAACACAAAAAATTCTCTATGTTTTTGTACAAAGATTCAAATCCCTCGAGGTAAAACTTTTTATAAGTTTTTTCAACACACACACATACACACACACACACCACTTGTTAACTCTATGTTGAACAAGAAAGAAATTAGACATCTCCTTTATAATGAACAACCCTAATAAAAATTTTACTTTCAATTGGTATCTATCTATTTATATAAAGTTGATATTGAAATATTTTATTTATGGCCTACATTGAAATATTTTTTGGTTATTAATATTTTTTTAAATAAAACTTACCAACTCTACATTAAACACTAAAAGAATTATTTTCAAAGTAAATACTCAAAAATATTTTATTTAGAATAAGTATTAATTTTTTTTGTTATTAATATTTTTTTAAATATCATATATCAATTCCATTGAAAAAACTACAAACTTATTAATACTAGATTGTAGAAAGTTCTTTTATATGCAACAATATCCAAAATATATTATTATTAAGAAAACATAACCTAAAAAAAAATTGAAATTGAGAAATTATAAGTAGCTTGATGAATTCGCTCCATCTAAATGTTTTAAAAACATCTAAATGTTTTAAAAAGAGGGAACAGAAAGCATCAATTCACTAGAGTGTAAGAATTTGCTCAATCTTCTTAAATTTAAAGAAAAAGGTTTAAGTTAACATGCTTTCTCTATATATATATCCAAAAAAAACTTTATATTGCATTATACATGTTACTTTCAAAAAAATCTTTATATTCCATGAGAGGATATACATGTTACTGTTCAAAAAAGAACGTCCAGTATTTCTACTCAAGTTCAGAAACTGTAAAACATAACAGATTTTTCTACTCAAGTTCAGAAACTGTATGGACAAATATACATATTTCTACTCTGCTCTAGTTCACCATGAAAATCAACACAATACTCCTCAAGATAAAGCTTCAAAATCAACATTTCAGGTTCGTAGCGAGGATGCAGGTGATAGAGGATTATTCCTTGATACCAAGATAGGATTACAATTGAAATTCCATGGAGACAAGCTACTTTCGCAATCTGGAGCTTCTTGGTTCCTTTGTTTTCCTTGTGAATTCAAGCATCGTCCATAATGCGGAAAATTCGGCTCTGGTGTTCGAACCTTTACAGGGCGGGTATCTAATATGAATGTAGGGCGAGTACCTAAGTTTTCGACCTCTTCTGTGAACAAAATCGATTATGGCAATGTCAATCCATGGACTCTTGAGTGATCGATTGAGGGAATCATATAGTCAGAGTTCACGCCCGCCATAATTGGTTTCGGATCCGCACAAGGTCGATTCTCACAAAGAGCATCTTCTAATGATCGGTAAGAAGATGGTGACAATCGAGCTCGTGCAGAATCCTAGTGATATCCATCATCGTGTGGAATCCTAGTGATTATAAACTCGGGTTCGCGTGGAATCCCAGGCCTTCGCTGTCGCGAGCAAGTGTATTTAGTGAAACTATAGAGGGAGAATGGAAAAAGTAGACCAGGGACTTCAAGGTATACAGGAAAATGGGGGTGTAGGTGTAGGAATGTAAAAGTAGGAAAAAAAATGGCTGTAGTCTAAATGTTCTAGGAAATTATTTTTTTAGGTGATATTTTTTGGGGATTTTTTTGCCTAAAATCCAGTAAGAAATTGTTAGATTCTCAGATTTGAGTGATTATTTCTGTATAATTTGAATGCTCCAAGAGTTTTTCAGCATGTTGAATCCATTTCTGCATTCAGATTTATATGGTTCGACTTTGAGTGATTATTTCTGTATAATTTGAATGCTCCAAGAGTTTTTCAGCTTGTTGAATCCATTTCTGCATTCAGATTTATATGGTTGGACTCTGACAAAAAGTCATTTTTTAGATCAATTAGACAAAGCCAAAAAAATGAAATGGTATAGAATATGATTAAAGGTAAAGGTCTTGCAAAATCCTTTTGGAAAACAATGTGGCTATTTGAGTTTACTTGTAGAATAGGTTTCCTATAAAAAGTGGGAAGGGCAAAATGCCAGAAAAAACTTGGGAGCTGGTGCAACCTAATGTTTTCCTTTCATGGACATGTTAGTTGAAATGGAAAATTGAAAAAACAACAATATATTAAATAAGAAATTATCAGGGATACACCCAACTTATTACAATATGGTGTAAAAACAAGAAACAAAAGAAATCCAATTAGCTTCTAGAATATATAACTTTTATTTATGAAAAATTAATATTAAAAAAAAAAGTCCTTGTAACATTGGTATCTTACTCTTACTCTAAAATAAAATGCAAATTTTGGCATTAAGATGTATATTAAGAATCTAAATGATGAAATTTCTTGAAACAAATTTGTACAATTTTAGATAGTAGTTGTCTCTTGTGCATCACTATTTTTGCATTTTTTTTGTTAATTTTAAGTACTTTTAAAATCAATAAAGACATGAAGCTAATTACAAGATCAAACACTAAGACCAGTGTTAGGTTCTTAACATAATCAATAATTTTTTACTGAGTGTGTAGGTCTCCATGTAGGCACCCTATAATTTGTTTTTCAAATGGGTGAGGCAATAAGAATGTATGCAATAAATAAAAGACCTATGTGTTATAGAATTATGATATATGTACAAATAAAAATCAATAAAAAATAGAAAACTATATGTTTTTCCTTAAAA
>SNQJ01S0205781.1:0-10540 GCA_010110895.2 Picea sitchensis | reverse complement strand
GGGTGTGATAATTGTACCTCGTCTTCCCTCTCACATTCCTTTCAAGATTACAGTATAAGTTTGTGGTTGGGACGTTCCTCAGACACTGATAGATGAAGGTTCATCTGTTAGTATTTTTTCCTCTCTTGCTTGGCAAGATTTGGGTTATCCTCAGCTTGTGTCGGTTATATAGACTTTGTTTTCTTTTAATAGAAGAACCAGTCACCCTTTAGGGATCCCTCCTCAGTTTCCCATAACTTTGGGAGGGAAACTTGTCTTTATTAACACCATGGTAGTCCAAGACCCCTTGGATTTCGATTTACTCCTTGGGTGAGATTATGTCTATGCCATGAAAGCTATTGTTTCCACTCTTTTCCATGTGATATCTTTCCCGCACGATGGAAGCATGGTGACTATTGATTAACTTTCATTTGTTGGCCCTGACTTGACCATCCACTCAATGAACTCCCTGAACGGTTCATATATGTAGACGGTATCACGCCCACCACAGGTCAATTATGTGGCATTGTCCCCCATGCCTTCACCTGTCGATGCAGATGAGCCTCTCACGGTAAGCTCACTCCCTTATGACTTGGATCCAGTAGTTGACATGGTAATCTCTTCGGTAGGGCTATTGGACCCTGGTATCCTTACCCCTATCATTGCCCTCGACATGTGTTCCTTCGAGAGTGTGTTTCTTTCGTCGAGTGAAGATCTATTGGAATCCATGACCGAGTTTTTTCCCTTGACATGGTGTCCTTCCAGAGCACTGTACTATTGGAAGCCATGATCAAGAAGAGAGTTTTGAGCATGGTTTTCTGATTTCAAGCTCATTAAAAAATGAAACCAGCTTTGAGCATAGTTTTATGATTTCAAGCTCATTAAAAAATAAAACCAGCTTTGAGCATGGTTTTCTAATTTCAAGCTCATTAAAAAATGAAACCAAATTTGAGCATAATTTTTTGATTTCAAGCCCGTTAAATAATGAAACCAATTGTGAGCATAGTTTTCCATCTCTGTGGAAACCTCATTAAAAAATGAAACAGATATTATGAGGATAGTTTTTTCATCTCTGTGGCAACCTCGTTAAAAAATGAAATAGAGTTTAAGAGCACAGTTCTTGTTTCTGTGTCAAGCTCGTTAAAAAATGAAACAGAGGTCTAGGGATTGAACCTAGATTCTCGAGCATAGTTATTGTTCCTATGTCAAGCTCGTTAAAAAATGAAATAGTTTTCCCCCTCTTCGATTGATTCAAGTACTTCATTATGTATAGTATTTGAAGCTTCTTTTCATCCTCATGTGTCATTGGATGAATTGAATCTTGGGGGGAAATTCTTTCATCCTTTGGACTTCATGCTGAAATTGAGTCGATAGCTTCTTAAGTTGGGGGCTAAGTACAACCATCCCTGTGTTATGCGTTGGGAAGTCTCAAGCATAGTTTTATCTGGTTCAAGCTTATGTAAAAATAAAACCACCTAAGCATAGTTTCCTCTGGTTCAAGCTTGTGTAAAAATGAAACCAGGTTCAAGCATAGTTTTGGCTAGTTTTAAGCTTGTGTAAAAAATAAAATCTATCCCAAGCATAGTTTTGCTTTGTTTTAAGCTTGTGTAAAAATGAAAACAATCCTCGAGCTCAGTCTTTGTTCATTCTCATACTCGCAAATCAATGAGAATGCAACTGAGTATACTTTTGTCATGTTTTCATACTTGTCATGGTAACACGAAAAGCGAAACCTGTGGAGTATCCTTTAATCTCTTTTCACACTCCGTAAAAATGAAAAGATTGTCGAGCGACCTTGTTCTTTTCATGCTCGTAAAATTATTTGAAGAAAACATTTAATGAGCGATAGTTTATCACTTTTTCGGTCTCATTAAACTCATTTACGAAAAAGGAACTGAGAGAGTCCTCTTTAAGTGTTTTTCAGACTCTCTAAATATGAAAAACCCTCAAGTTTTCTCTCTTTGGACTCATTAAACAAACATCGAAAGACCTATATGGAACCAAACCACTCCTTCTTAGGTTTCGTTAAACATACTCTGAGGAACTCATCTGAAGGATGAGCTTACAATTCAAGCATATGTTATCCTCCTCAAGCTTGTGTAAAAATAAAGAGGTACTAGCCAGAAATGGTGGGGGGGGAATTGGGAAAGAAATGTATCTAAACCTGTATTCTATGAAAGAGTCACCTTTGAACATGACACTCTTTCACTCGCTTTGTGTCTAGGTTGGAAAATTCTCTTGTCTCTTGATCATACTCTTATAAGATTACAAATTGTTCTGTGATCCCTCTTGTTGAGTTATTTTTTCCCAGACATTTGTCTTGTCATCAATATGTTCAAAGAGAAATGCAACCTGAAAATCCTTCTATTGCGTTGGCCATTTATGTATTCCTTAAGCCTTCAATTGCGTCGGCCATCTCTGAGTCAGTCCTAAATCGCTTGTTACTCTGATATACCTCAAATATTTTTACCTATTTCGTGTCATTGATAGAGGATACATTAAGGCCTTCCTGTGACGAGTCTTTTCCTGTAAAATTCAACTCATTATCCAGGAATTATACTTAGGAACTAATTGGTACCTTGGAACTTGCATGCCTCAATGACAGGTTTCCTCGCTTTCGACAGTGGGTTTTCATTATTTACCCATGATCGAGAGATTTCGCCAAGTGTTCGACTTCAGCTCATTAATTCACATTCGTTGGATTGTACTAGAGTACCTTAGGAGTCATTGACATTAATGGTGATTTCCCTCACACTTGTTAATGGTATCCATTAATGACCGGTAATCAAGTGGTTTCTACCATGTTCGACTTCATCACATGTATTCACATGGTTAGATTCGTATTATAGAGTGGTGGAGATGAAGACCCTAGATACTTTATGGCAGATTTAGGTTGCATTGGAGTATATTCATAGTGTATTGTTGCATAGATCCACATTGTATGTCTCGTGGCTATGTTCAAATTTGAGTCTTTAACACATAGATCCACAGTGTATTTTTGGTGGCTATGTTCAGATTTGAGTCATATAGGCATGGATCCAAAGTGTATATTGGGTGGCCATGACCTGTCTTACTTGACATGGATATTTGCATGTAAGCATTTATTCTTTGAGTCATTTGTATTCTGAGTATAAGAATTCCTACCTCAGTGATGATATATTATTGTACTGTATTTCCTTGTTTGTTGGTAGGTTTCCGACTGACTATTCCTTGTTCCCTATACACACTCGACAAAGTATTTCAGTTATCACTCTATTCTAGCTTCATACTTTGGGGGGCTCTTTGTTACACATTATTTTCATCATCCCTATGACCATTAATGATGTAAACCTATCTGTTGCCTTCAGAGGGGTCAGTGGCATGAATTCCTGAAGAAAAAAGGGAGAAGAACTTTTACTGAGAGAAGAAGTGATATTTTCCTTTGTAAAAACCCTATTAAAGAGGATTTACGCAGGCTTCTCTATACACAGGGTGCGGAAATGCCTGATTTATGCAGGCTATACTAAATCTAGGCTGTGGAGTTTCCTCGGGATGCACTATAGCTAGGGTGTGGAAATTCTTGTACGTGGGAAAAACGAGTGTCTTCTCGATGCTTCTAGAAGGAGAAGCTTCTATAGTAAGGTGGCCTCCAAACAGTTTGGATATTACTCGCTTTCATGATTTAGTGGGATCATCCTAACATCCTCACCTTATCCTCTTCATCTTATAAAAGGAGAGGAGCTCTCATGGAGAAAGTTATATTGGCTTGTTATTGAGTTTTATAGCTTGGAGTTTTTGGAGCTTGTATATTGGCTTTAAGCTTTGCTTTGTCAAGATAGATTGTGAGTAGCTATCAGATCTACAGTCTTAGAATCTGTGAGTTAGAAGTGTGTGGGAAGCAAGGAACTATTGGAAGGAACCTGACAACATCAAGGCATCTGGTTGTATCTTTCTTCCACATTCTTTAATACAGATATACTTTTCTTTCCTATATGAATGTTATTTGTCCATATTGTATGATTCCTTGATCACGTACATAGTTTCATATCAAATAGACTATGTTATTCTTGTCTTCGTTGGCTTGTGCTTATTTGCAGATATTTCTCATAAACCTCGTGACAAAGCTTGGATTGCATTGGCGAAGTCGGATCTTCAATATTTAAAAGGTATGTTCTAGATCCATTTCTCATTTGATAACTGAAAGCTAAGGAAAGAATAGTGTATTGTCTTGCTTTGTTCTAGTTTCATAGTGAATATAGGGGGATTGATTTGTGTATGCACTTAACAATTAGCCCGATAACACTCACTACAAGGAAAATACCCTCTAGCGAAGGTTTTTGTGGAAGCCCCTATAAAAATAGCCCAAAAATTCGTTTATAATGGAGGCAAGTGGGTGGAGGTTTCAGCGGATGTTTTTTTATGGTGCTTTTATAAATACATAACGCACCAGTGCGTTTTATACTATGGATGCATAGATTCTCTAAAAAATGGTGCATCATGGTAGAGTTATTTAAAAAATATATATGCTGGTGCACTACTTAAATACTAACGCACTAGTGCATACCATTGCTCTACAAAATGGCACACCGTGGTAGGGTTATTTTAAAAAAAAATATAATCCAGTGCGCTACTTAAATACTAATGCACCAGTGCGTCTAATAATCGAGCACACTGTAACAGAGTTAAATAAAAAAAAAATTGCAGGCCGTAAAATTCATTTTTACCCTTTTCAGTGTTGTAGAGCTCTCAAGCATCGGTGAAATTTTTTCCTCTTTGAAGCAACATGTCATCGGTGCTTCCCTTGTTTGTCTTCCTTTCATTTGTTGCTCAATGCATGGCTTTCAAATTTCACCAAACGGTGGGCAAATTTGGTTTTTGAACCATGTGGAAACCATGCCTTCCTGACGAGGAAATGTCCAGGTAATGTCTTTATTTATTTATAACTTAAACTTTTAGCGGATTAAAATTCAAATTTTAGTTAAATTTCCATTGTTTTTTTTTTTGCGTGGTGCATTCAAGTCGTTCATCTCACACCGCAAATGGTGCACCTTGAAAATTTATAGGGTGTACCGAAACACCATGCCTATTTTATTGCATTCATAAACTCTAACGCACCAATGAGTTGGGTAAACTTTAATGCACTGGTGCGTAATTTTACTGACGCACTGCCTAAAATAATATAGATGATTTTTTGCATTGCGTTGAAATAACGTTAACGTACATGGACGTTATATTAAACAGCGCACTACATAAATTAGATATATTATTTTATGTGGTGCATTGGTAAACTTACGCACTGGTTCATTAATGATTACCCAACGCACTGCCGTAAAAAGTTAGAGCCTAAATGCCAAAGTACCGTAACTATCAATTTTAAAAAAAATATTGGCGTGGTGTGTTGCCTTTCATGTAACGCATTGGTGCATGTCGGGAAAGGCTACGCACCGCAGTAACAATTTTTTTTAAAATGGTCTTACAATGCTTTAAGATTTTAAGTTTTTATTATTTTAGGTGGTGCGTCAGTTAACCTTAACAAATCGATGTGGTAAGGTTATACAATGCACCGCATAAAATGATATAACAAATTTTATACGGTGTGTTATGTTACATGTGTGCATAATAAATAGTGCTCACAAGTAATATACACACCACATGCGGTGCTTGACTATTTTTGGGCGCACCTGTGATGAAATTTACTTATTTTTTGAATAAAGTTATTTTTCCATATTTATAAATAAATTTCTCATTTACTGATTTTTTTCTATGTTTTATGTATGAGGCTGATGTATTGTATATGTTAATCATGCAGAGACACCAGCAGACAGAGAAACAACAGCAACAGGAGTAGAGGGTTGACCTGTACAATGTTGTACGAGATTGGGAGGTGAGGGAGAGGGAGGGGGATTTGTACCCTCTCCCTATTACCGCAGCGACCCAAGTCCTCTTGAGGAATGTAGGACTCCTTAAGTACTATGAGGAGGCTACATCCCTGATGGAGCACTCTGGGTTCTTGGTGCAGCTGATCCGTCGATGAGATGTCCATCGACAGGATTTCCATGTTGATATTGATTAGTGGTACCAACCCACTAAGGAGGATATATATTTTATCACTAGGCTATCGAGGATAAGGGAGGATTTTCCCCATATCCTTGATGTCTCAGACGATGTTACAGCAGAGAGTTAGCTCATTTACTCTTAGAAATATATTGGGGTTGATGTACTTTCTCCAACTGGTTTTCAAGTGTCTGGTGGACAACTACAGATCGATTCTTTTGCTGGAGAGGTTAGGTTCCTCTCACTGTTAGTGACGACCAGTTCACACTTTACCAATGATGGGAAGCACATTAGTTGTGCTCTTTTGTATTATGTTGATTCTTTGGTATAGAGGCCACGATGTATTAGATGGTCTGCCATTTTTTTGCGGCAGTTTTGTATATCTCTAGATAGATGTCATGTTATGATACATGGGAGGGCGAACTTCCCTTTTGCTTTAGAGTTGTTTTGTTTATTTTTTTAGAGATTTCTGGAGAGAAGGCCTATTTTTTTTCATCATCCTTATAGAATGATGACTCAGGTGTGAATGCACATGTGGGGCGAGATGATGCCCAAGAGGGGCCATCCGAAGTTTCCGACCAAGATTTACACTAACGCATTGGGGCTACTAGCCAGTGAGACCGATCACATGTTCGTGATGGTATGTCCTTATGCAAGGTTGGATTGGTGAGGATGTACAAACATCCTCTTTACATTAGATGAGCCACCAAATTCTAGAGGTAATATTAGTGTTTTGTTTAAATTAATCTAGTTTCATTTTATTGTCTTACTTAATTATAATAAAATTAATTCTAACTCGTTCTTTAACTTGTTTTATTAAATTTTTTAATGAAACTATCTAATTATTGTTGTGTACTATATATTTTGTAGATATTGGCACATTCTTTGGGGATGTGCCTCCTCCCCCACCAGATGTGGATGAGAATATTCCTGAGGCCGTGACGGGTCAGGGTCCTCGGGTGCAAATACCCGGCATGCGACGTAGGCCAGTTACTAGATTCAGGTTGAAGTTGGGCGACCGACTCTGTGCACTTTTGGTTGAGGTGGGAGTTCACCCTATGCTAATGCGAGACATCAGGGCATATCCTATGTGTTGGAATTATTGATTGTATGTTGTTATTGATGGCAACATGAGCCAAACATATACAATAATCAGAGAAAAAGGAAGATCACCTTGGGGAATAAGCAATTTGTGATCATTGTTGATGATTATTTGGCCCACAAACAAAAAAAATGGCAATAAGACTTTGAATATTCTGTATCCACCACTACCTACACCAATGGTCGACACATTATGCACACGATGTGAACCCATGGGCTCTATTTTTACTCTTGGTATAGACACTTGGCATGGATGTTGGGCACATTTTTTTTTTGTGTTTGTTTCTCTATCGCACATGCATGAGAAAATGAAAACCTTATATGTTTTTATATTACACCATTTCATTAACTACTCGACACGTAGTGCATTATACATGGCTGTCATATTGGCGCTCCATCATGTGCTCCTCCCTTGGTATTCGATGCTTGCCTTGACAGTTGTACTTGTGTAAATTCGGTGATGATCAATGTCGAAGTTACTTTTTACAAAATTGTGCCAAACGGTGGTTATAGACAACGATACCAAATCTTTTAACCCTTACCCAAAAACCCTCTTAAGAATGGATTATTTAATAAACCGAAGAAAAACTTGGCATAACAAAAGAATATAGGTTTGACCTTGGCTCATTGATGGACATCAACATTTGCAATATTTACCATATTCATAATTAAAAGGAATGGGGACAATATTTGACGAAAAACTTGGAGGTTTTGGAAAATTTGATACAAAGTTAGCGAAGAGGTTAAAAACTTTGACCAGGTCATGCAGCAAACCCATTGATTTCACTATCGAAGCCATTTCTTTTTTGTAGTGAATAAACTATGTTCTCATAATAATAAGGAAATCATTGATAAATATAGAGCATGTTGAGGGGATTAGACTTGGAAAAGGGTTTAGTTTAGGTACTAGCATTGGCTCCACCTAGGGATAACACTTCCCTGTGAGGTTCTAAGAACACGCAGAACAATGCCTTCTTCCATTTCATCAACCTGTAACCCTGCAACATGTTCTTCTCTTCTCAACTAAAACAAACAATCTGCAAGATGAAAATAAACTGCAGTTGAAAACCAAAATGCAAAGTGAAATGGCTTGATACTAGTGTCTCCATTGGGCTATGGAGTCATTTATTACTGATCAAATCTACAACACACCAAAAAAGAGTTGAAACTGAAATGCTTGGATAACGAGCTTATTCTCCACACCTCCTACTCCTAACCAATGGAAACCAACTTAATCATGTATAGGAAAGCTTCCAGTGTTTCCAAGGACACATTTGATTGTCAAAATGATCATCTTGTTTGTAGCTAAATAAGAGCGTGCATAAATAATGAAATTTTTGCAACAGAAATTCAATAGGCAGCTTGTACTTACTGTTGCATTTAATTGCATGATGAATGTTGCAATATTTAGGACTCTTTGAAGAGATGAATCCATCCAAATGGTTATTGCATCTTGAATAACATGATCAATCTTTAGTTGAATTAGAAGACGAAGTTGTTCCTATGTAATTTATGTTCCATTTATAATACCATGATCCTCTTGACCTTCTTGAAACAACCCATGAATATCACATACTCTATTACAATGAGGGGAAACAAAAAATTCTTGAAACTGTTGATTAACTTCTTGAGTATAAAACCCTTTAGCAACATCCAAAACATCAAGATAACCATGAGAATTAGAAGGAAAAAAAATACTTTCATTAATTCCAAGAGTATAAACAACATGCTCAACTATATATTCATTTAAAATAACTTTCCTTCCATGTATCTGATCAAAAATATCATCCTGATCTTTGTGGTTGGAGCAATGATGCAATAACTAAAATTCTTCACAACATTCATCATAAAGGAAATCAATTGCATACATGCCTTTACAATAAGAATTAAATATAGCATGAAATTCCCTCAATGAAGAAATGTTGGATCGAGGTAAATATATACACCAATCTAGGGCCTTCCCTTCCAAGGAATACATGAAAATATTCATCAAGACATCCTCATGAACAATACCAATTTGACGCATACATTCATGAAAATCTAACAAGTGTTCGATAGGAACTTCCCAATCTTCTCCTTTAAACTTTGGAATATAATTTTCCCATTCATCTCTTCCAGACATAGGATTTAGAAAGCCAAGTACATTTGAAAAATAAAAAATCACATACCTCCGAGCCAAAAAGGATTCCATTTCTTTTGAAATTTTGGATCAATGGAGTCGCATATGAATTATTCAATCATGGAGTCTCCATGTGAATGATCTGCATCCTAAATGTGTCTGGATTTTGTTCACCATCAAAAACCAAATCTGGTCATTTTCGTTCTCCCAGGGAAAATCTTCAATTTCATCCCCAACAATGATGCCAAAAGATGTTATCCCTAAATTTTTCACCAGACTATTGTGGCACAAGAGCTAGGACACCTCAATTATTGCAATGGTTTGTTCGGTTTGAGTTCTATGGATGGGAAGGACATGACTAAGCAAGATACTAAGCATGAGACTATCATAAATACAATATCAGTGATTGAGACCATTGGGCATGGAGTCTCTTGACATATTTCATGGATCAAAGGAAATTAAACCAGTTATCAGACAAGAGGTTGATAATAGCATGAATGGATAGAAGAATAAAGAAAACATCTATGGAAGACACGGACATCACAATTAGATCAGACTTGCATAATCCATAAGATTGAATATGCAATAAACATAAATTTTTTCCAAGAAATGAATAATAGATATCTAAATAAACTCTACAAATACAAAGTAAGTACACTAAATCATAATGCACAGGAAGTCTATAGCACATAAGTTATATTCATATAGGAGGAAAAAAATAATATGAAAACATGATAGAAAAATACAGACTGATAAGAAAGGTCCTCATAAATCTCTAATGTTGAAATACAAAAAAGAAAAGTGGCCCTCATGCTTACAATGGAGAACACACAGACCTCTGCCCCCAAAGTTCCTCTCCCAGGCCTCCCAATCCCCCCTCATAGTTATATCATTTAAATAGAATAAATCTTCAATCTCTTTGCAAGGAATCTAGAAATGATCATAGCTTTTTCCTGAATATCTAGAATTTGAAAATGTCTTGCCAGATTCTCTACCATCGATATGATTTGAATGTTGAAAATTTGCCTAAATATGCTCGACCTGCTGATCCATAATTGTTGCCTTGAAATCTGGAGATAATCTCCAAGTTTATATTTTGCCCCAAAAAAAGAAAAACTGAGATTGCATTAAAATAATTATTTTTTAAAACAAAATCTCAACACCAAGGTTAGCAAGCTTCTTTGATGCCTTCATTCTTGGAAAATCTACCACTTGGTAAAACTCTTCTTGATGTATAAGACCAAAATATTTTCTTTCTTGGGTGAGATCTAGAGAAGTGGATGAATTTGAGTATAATTATGAAAGATT
>SNQJ01S0205779.1:4228-14296 GCA_010110895.2 Picea sitchensis | reverse complement strand
AGATAATATCCCATTCACCAGTTGATCCTATAACTTATAGGGTGATAACAATGGCTCCACCTGGGGATGGTACTTTCCCTGTGAAGTGCCAAGAATCCTGGTTCCTGTTATTCTGAAAATTTCTGCCTAGTAGCCTTCGTCGGTTTTATTCTCAAAAATTGGAAAAACAGTGGTCAGCAGCTTAGGGCCTTCTCTTCGGGCTTCAACCAACTGACTAATGTTCTTCACTCAGAAAATGCAAGTGAAAAATGAAAATAAAAATGGTATGTACAATGGAGAGTGAAAACTCCAATTTCTATTGAGGTGGCACATAATGTTTCAGCATTCTGCCATTCACAGGTCCTCCTGGCAGATCTATCCCATCAACGTTGTTTAGCAAGAAAGCATTGTTTCCCCTGAAACTTGGATCATGTATGGTCTTGTCCACAGACTGTCAAACTTCCCATGCTTTCCCTTGTCTTCTTTTCTGGCATCCCATCTCAACACCAAATCCCCAAGCTCAAAATCATCCTCCTTGGTTCGTTTGTCAAAGATCTTCTTCATGTTTTCTTGGATGACCTGAGTTTTGTTGAAAACGTCCTCCCTAGACTACTGCAAATGGATCATCTGGTTGATCCTTCTCTGTGAGTCATTTGGCTTAGCTTGTACATCTTGAAGCAACTTCATGACAGGGACTCCTAAAGAAGTGGGGAAAACTGCCTCTGTGCCATAGACCAGCTGGTATGGTGACATACCAATTGACCTTTTGGTGGTCAGTCTGTTAGCCCATAATGCGAACACCAACTTGTTGTGCCATGATTTCTTGTTTTCCTGCAATGTTTTCTTGATGATATTTACCAAGGTTTTGTTTGAAGATTCAGCCAACCCATTCCCCTGAGGGTAGTAGGTTGTGGAATTCCCCAAACCAATGTGATACTGGTTGCAGAAATCTATGAGTTTCTTCAACCGAAAGGAAGCTGCATTGTCAGTTATAATCTTTCTAGGACATCCAAAGCGAGAAAAAATATTATTTTCAAGGAATTTGATAATAACAGAGTCAGTGGCTTGCCTGCTTGGTACTGCTTCGATCCATTTGGTAAAATAATCGGTGGCAGTGAGAATCCACCCATGCTTGCCTGAAGAAGGGGGGTGTATTACTCCAATGAAGTCCAGTCCCCATTGCTAGAAAGGGGCCTCAACTGAGATCGGTTTCAGGGGGAGATGAAGGAGTTTTCTTTTGACTTCAAACAACTGACATTGATGACATGCAGTCACTTTTTGATGCACATCGGCAAACAGGGTGGGCCAACAGAATCCAGCTCTGAGTATTTTGTTGGTTGTGACCTTCCAGTTCAAATGGCCACCACATTCTCCTGCATGAAACTCTTGTAACACTTTATCAACTTCCTCTTTCAGTAAACAATTTAACAGAATGCCTACAGGGTCTTTCCAATACAAAGTGCCTTCTAGAATACAGAATTTCAAGGCTTTCAACTTTAAAAATCTAGCTTTAGTCTTAGTCAAACCAGGGGGAGCTTGTAAATTTTGCAAAACAAAGATAAGGTCTGCATACCATGGAGAGTTGAGAAATACCTCTCTCACACTTGGAGTCGCCATCTCGCCCTGTTCATCTACTACAGCTAAAAAATTAATGTCAAGAGCCTGGAAATTTGATTCAGCCATTAATTTTGCTAGGCCTTGACCCTTGATTAGTTTTGTTGGCTTAATCTCTATATTGTATTCTAAAATAACAACAATCAATTTTCCCCTTCTTCCATCAGGGTTGTCCTGTGTCAAAATGTCTTTTACTACCGCGTTCGGAACATATGCTATGGTGTGTCGATGGAGAATGTAGACCCTAAAGTCTTTTATGGATTTTACCAAGGCAAAAGCCTGTTTCTCCATTATATTGTAATTCAGAGCAGCATCTCTTAACGCTTTGCTAAAGAAAGCTATGGATTGTTCATACCCTTCGCTTTTCTTTTGGAGTAACACCGCTGCTATAGTATGTTCAGAAGCGAAAGAAAAGAGATATAAATCCTTAGTAAAATCAGGACTGATCAAAACAGGGGCTTCTGTGAGTGCTCGTTTGACTTGTTCGAAAGACTGTCTGGACTCGAAGTCCCATTTTATTTTTACATCCCTTTTTAGCATATTTGTGATGTTTCTGAGAAGTTCTGCCAGATTGGGAATGAATCTTCGTAGAAAATTTATTCTCCCGATAAAAGACTGTAGTTCCTTGAGGTTCCTGGGGTGTTCTAATTTTTGTATGGCCTCGATTCTGCCAGGGTCTATTTTGATTCCATCTTTGGAAATGATGTGTCCTAGAAATTTGCCTTCCTCTAACCCGAAAAGGATTTTATTAGGATTTAAAGAAATCCCAAACCTTCTACATTTCTTGAAAACTCGTCTGAGGTGTCTCAGGTGTTCGTCATCAGATCTGGAAAACACAGTTACATCATCTAAATAGACGACAATAAACTTACCCGATTCTTCCATGAAGGAAATATCCATCGCCCTCTGGAAAGTGGCTCCTGCGTTCATCAGACCAAAAGGCATTTTCACATACATGAAAGTGCCCCATGGTGTGGTGAAAATGGTTTTGTCTTGGTCATCCGGGTGAACTGGGACCTGATTGTAACCTGAGAAACCGTCCAGTAGAGAAATTCGACTGGATCCGATCACCCTTTGCAGTATGTGGTCCATTTTAGGCAAGGGGTAATTATTCTTCAGGGAGACTTTATTCAGATTTCGAAAATCTATGTAGAGTCTGATTTCCCCAGATTTCTTACGTGTAGGGACCGAATTAGAGACCCATTTGGAAAAACGCAAAGGGACTATGATTTTGGCATCGTACATTTTTTTGATTTCCTTTTCTATCAGAGGGAGCAACTTGGGATTTATCCTCCTAAGTTTTTGTATGAATGGTTTTTGGTCTTCCCTTATTGGAATCCTATGTTGTATGATGTTGGTATCATAGGCTTTCAGATCTTCATAGCCCTAGGCAAAGACATCCGAATATTCTTTGAATAGCTCAATGTATTTGAGTTTTTGCTTAGGGGGTAATGATTTAGACAGTTTGACTATCCTGGGTTTCTCTTCAGTCCCTATATTACAGTCTTCTACCTCTTGCCCATGTGCTTCAATTTTGGGTTTTTGGGCTATGTCGTTAAAATCAAACAAGTCCTCTAAAGGACCTAGACCGCTAGGCAACACATTGCTTTTCAAATGTAAAACATCGGCATCCATTTCGTCATCGCCTAATTCTCCTGAATCTACTCTATTTACACTATCAATTTCAAAATCAAATCTATTTACATTCTCATCTTCGCTCTCTAAATCTATATTTGCACATTCAAAATCATTTTTACACTGCAAAAAGTCTTCTATTTGATCATCATTACCAAACACTTGCCAGTACCTGATATTGTCGGGAACGGTTGGTATGCATTTCATCTCAACAGTGTATGGACGAGTCGAGTGGAAAGGAATCTTACAGGTGGCTGCTGACGTAGCCAATCCATCTGCTGTGACGATCTTTTCAGAATAGTGATGTTTTTCTTCACAGGAGCTTCGACAATACTCTTCTCAGGAATCTTCTCGACAGATGGCTCAGAGGTCTTCTTGATTTCGGTCACCTTCTTCTTTTCAATCGTCTTTTCTGGAGAACTCCCTTTTGTCTTTTTACTCCGTAGATTATACTGTCGATGTACCTCCAAAATGGCATTTTCGAATGCCTGTTGTTCTGCATCTTCAGCTTCTTCACTTACTTTCATTTGATTGAGAAGAAAAAGTTCTTTCTCTTCTTGGGTAAGGAAAATAGCTTCGTTGTCATGAATGCCCATGAGATTGATGTGAGTATCCTCCAGTTCTTCGATTACTTCCCCCCCTTCATCAGCATAATTTTCTTGCAAGGGAGGTCTGATCTGTTGATCAGGGCCCCTCTGCTCTCTTTGATCCCTAGGATCTCTCTGTATGATTTGAGGAGGGTTTCTCCTGAAGTTAGGATTCCAAACCTGAGGAGTAGGTGGGTTGTCTCTTGGAGGATTTCTGTCTGACACAGTAAATCTTTCCATCATTATTTCCACTGCTCTGGTCAAAGAATCCAATTTGGAATCTGAGGTCTACATGGAAGATTATTCTTTAATCGTGACTCTCCTCTCTGACCTTTGACGTGCCCTTTTTGCGAACAAATTGGCCTCCACACTTATAGCACTTTTCTGCATGTCTTCTAGGGTGGTAGAATTTCTTTCCCTTAGTTGGTATGACATGTCAACGTCAAAACCATCGGGGAATTTTATTAATGCCAAACACTGTGGAGGTTTGATTTCAGCTGGGATTGCGTTGTACAGGTTATTGAAACGAGTGCAGTAATCTTGCACTGTCTCGCCTTGATTCCTTTTAATACTTTCATATTCTAACAATATTTGAAGAGGGTTTTTCTTTACCTCCCATCTGTCCAGAAAACTCCTTTGGAATGCGGTAAGGTCAAGGACCGAGGAAACACGCAATCCTTTGTACCATTTTTTAGTGTCACCTGTCAAACTTTGAGAAAACAATCTCATTTGAATGTCAACTTCATCTACTTCATGCAGATCATAATAATCATTCATCTTATCCAAGTGTTGTTGTGCGCTCAAGGGTCCTGTTGCATCGAACTGTGGAAGTCTTGTTTGATAGTCTTGGGGCATGGCATGTAGAGGCGCCGCCAACACCAAGGGAGCATATCGAGCTGCCATGATGGGTGGAGGAGGTGGGACAACAACCTGGATGATCGGTGTGGGAGCGACTGAAGACGAGGACGAGGAGGGGTTGGATAGTACTGAGGGAGTGATTTTCAGTTTAGCAGTGGGAGACAAAACTTCAGGGGTTCGGGGTTGTAAGAAGGTTGGGTCAAGAATGACTCCAGTCAAAAAACTATCAGACCGTGTTCTGACCAGGCTTTGTTGTGGAAAGGTATTAAGGTCAGGGTTTTGAAAGGTAACAGGTTTCTCTAAAAAGGAAAAGGACTTATGAAGGGAAATATGACTCACTGAGCCTTCAGCTAAGGTCTTTTTCCTGAGCAACTGTTCGGGGTTATCTGTCACTATAGTAGGTTCAGGGTCTGGATGAGATCGAGTATAAACTTTCTTAGGAGCCAGAACTTCTTTTTGATATTTTATATATATACTTTTTAGTTTTGTGAGTCTGAAAATAATATATACAAAGTTTAATCAACCTCTAAACATTACTTTCTTCTCAAATTTGCAATATTCCAGGAATAAACTTTCTTTTAGGGAAAAGAAAACGTGAAATTATAAATTTTTAGTTCTGTCCCCAGTGGAGTCGCCACTATGTTAGCACTTGGTAAATTTCCTAGAGGTTGAAAATGGAATAAATTTACAAAGGTAACTTTATCCAACCACTTTTGAAGCTGGGATCTAGCCCTTCCAACTTCAGAGAGGGATCTCTCTATTAGATTTAGCTATGTTTCAAATTTCAAATACTAGGCTAGGTAAAAGAATAGATTGGTTTTGTTGTCAAAGTGTTTTTTGAACTGGTTGAGGCAGTCTGCACATCCATTGGGCTATGGGGTCTGCGTTTTAATAAATATGAAATAAAAACCAGAAACGTGAAGGAATTTTTCCACAAGGCGAGATGATATACTCACTGGATCTTTTAGTAGCTTAAATGATGGACAGAAGAAAATATGAGAAAGATAATTTCAACTAAGAAGCAGTTAAGAATTTCTTAATTGAAAACACCAGAAGATAAACACTAAAACCTTTAGAGTTAGAAACAGGGTATCCAAGATAAATCCTACAACATTCATTACTCTTAAAGATTAGTTTCAGAAAACAATATGATCACAAAGCAAGAATAACATTCAACTTAGAGAGTAAACATCACCAGTGAATACACGCAAGAATCCGGTAAAGTGTCTCCTTTTTATTAATGGAAGATCTCTTCAAAATTATTACAGTCTGATAGCGTCAGGGTGTGAAGATCAACAACCCTCGATACTTCGAAATATGAAGTATTTATAACTCAAATTACAAACGTTCCTGTCATTAATGACCAGGACGTGCTAAATCTATTTTTGGCCTAACTAAATTAACAAATTTCCTAAATTTAGGAACTGCTCGATGACATGGTGCAACTGCACGCTGATTTCTAGGTAGACCGTTGATGAATCCTTTTCACGACCTCATCTGACTGAATAGCTGACTGGACCTGGACAACTCATCTGCTAATCGATCAGATCGCAGAGTTCCTCCCATCTGAGATGACTGGGCACGCTGACTTTGAGCAGTCTTTGATACACTTCGTCCATTTCTGTATACTTGGAAAATGTGGGCTTAGTGAGGAAGATGTATCGACTCTCGTGTTGGATGCTGATGTCCCACTGGAGGGCATCAAGGAATGCCTTACCAGTGATGCCAGTGATGCTCCCTTGAATCCCTGCAAACTTCGAATTGTCCTTAGACACCTCAGCCAATCTCTTCTTATAATCTAGAAGTGTCATCAGTTTATCATTAATAATCTTCAGACCAGGTAGGCCCTTCTTCTGGAGAGCCTCAATCTTGCTGAAGAATCTTTGTACCCCTAGGTCCATGATCTAAACCTTTTCTTCAAATTGAAGCATTAATCCTCTCTTGGTCAAAACTCTTTTGACCTCAAGGATGGTCTCTGTTCTGTCCTCGATCTTCAGCTCTTCTATCTCTTCTCTGGTATTAGAATTGAGGAACTTGATGATATCATTCGTCTGTGTTGGTATCTCTCCCAATTCTACTCTGATCTTTTCGATGGCCTGTTTTCTCCGCTGGACCAATTCATTCTGCTCAAACATGATTTGGATCATTGGCCATATCTCATTCATGGACTTAGTGATGTTTGTCCATACACTCTCTTTAACCTCGGCCAATGTCTTTCCTGCCACTCTTTGTTTCTAGAGCTGTTGTAGCTCCTGCTTGAGATTCTCTATTACCTGCTTTTCCTTGGATAGGCTGGTCTGGAAAGAAGATTTAAGTTCCTGCAGGTTCTCAATTTCCTTTTTTAGTCTGTTGATTTATGTCTCTTGCAGGTTCATCCTTTCCATGGACTCAACCAACTCGACTGTCTTCTCCTGAGATGTCGATGGAGTCGTGGACGGGATTGTTGTCACTGAAGCTGTGCTCACTCCTGCAATTGGGATATCACTCAATGGAATGAATTCCATTGGCTTCAGCTGTTCCTTCTCTTTTAATAATTTCTCTGTCTCAGCTTCCATTTCTTTGAGTTGTGCATTCTGCTCCATGAGCAGCTTTAACATTTCATCCTTCTCGCCTTCTTTCTCTGCTATCTCCTTCGCCTGCGAGTCCTCTGTGGGTGGGAGTTTCAGTTGTTTCCTCAAGGATGCTATATCATCGTTCTTCCTCTTTATCATTTCCTCCGCTGCTTTGACATTCGAAGGGTCATAGCCGATTTTGAGGACCAGCTCCTCCAAAGTTTTGATTATGTTGTCCTTTGCGAAGGATGAAATCTTCTCCATTTTGAGCTTTGTTTGAACATTGTTCAGTGACACCTGCAATTTGGCTGCAGAAGCAGAAGCGTGTGCCAACATATAGAAAACCATCTCTCCGGTCTGCTTTTGCAGATCCATTTGATCGGCTGGGTGCACGTCCTTCGTCTGGAATTCGAAGGTGGCCCTCTTGTAGTCGGTGATCACCTTGGGATCTGGTACCTGGGCCTGCAGGAAGGCCATATGCATTATGCCCTTTTCTGTGTCAAATGAAAACAGAATCCAATGCTGCGTCGTAGACGTCTGTTTCCAAAACTGAGCGCAAGTACTGTTGGTAAGGGTCTGATTCTTTTTCTTGATCAGCTCGTACTTCTCGAAAATGCTCAGCTTGGGCCCATTCTTGCATGGCTGAGTGTCCAATGGGGAGTCTGAGGATTTCTTTGGCACTGCTGGGGTGATGTCCTTATGTAAGCTCAAACCAAAAGGAGAAATAACCGACTTGATCACTGTGGTAGGCACGACTTCTTTCTCTTTGGTCGGGCTAGGGACTGAGATTGTCTTGGGCCTCTTAGTGTGTAACTGGAATTCCTCAGAAGACACCTCAGTGACAGGCAGAGATAAATCCTGCCTAGACCTCTTCTCTTTTGGGCCCTATGGCGTGGTCGTTGGTGGCACAGTGGTCGGGGGAACCTGATGTTCCACCTCGATCAAAGTGTTAGGTGCCCACACTGTCTGATTTGCGAACTTTTCCACCTCAGGCCTAGCTTCATGAACATAGGGGATATTCTTGTTCTTCACTCTCATCTCTGATATGATCCCATAAGGATCATAGTGCCATGGGAAGCTTAGGAAGAACTTCATTTCTCTCAACATCTGGTCCGCTTCTTCCCCGACTCCATGACTGTTGCAGATGAAGGAGCGAATCTGCCCCTTGATTCTTAGCTGCGGCTTCTTCTTCAATGATACACAATGAATATCATCTGAATTTATAATTTGCCTTATATATTCTAGAGCAAAGATTCTGATAGGCAAATATTTGGGCAGCTCATACGGTGCCAATTCGCACCCGTATACTCTAATCTCGGTATGATTTTGATACAGGTACCAATCCCCGGTCTTTGTGTTGTCCGAGAGATGCAGGATTCTCTGGACTTTGTCATTTATTCGAGGCTCGGGCCTGTTGCTCAGCATGCTTACCACAGGGTGGTAAAATAGATCGATGAACGCCTTGAAGCTGTACTCTGTGGAGTTAAGCTTCAACAGAGAATTCCATGCAGTGACAGCCTAAGGTCTACCATCTGCATCCATCTTCTGCATGGAAAAACTGAATTTATCGGCCTGGAAAAAGATGAACAAGTAGGCTAGTATTGATGAATATCTGAACATGCCTTCCGTGCCAAAATTCATAAACTGTTCGTGAATATTTCCTGCCAAGAATGTACTGAAATCAAACTGGGTGGTGGGCTTTTCATCAGTGGAGAAAATGGATAGAAAACCCAGAATGGGTTCATCTACCCACTGGTCGGAATAGTAACCCAACAGAGCGCAAAGGGAAGAAATGACTTGGTTTCCCTTAGTGGAGAACATGGACGATGGGTAAGGGGGATTTGTGGAAGGGAACTAAGCAGACGTGGGAAGGAAAAGCTCGAGTATTTGATCTCTTTGGGGAAAAGTCATTTTCTGATACAACTCTGTAAGGATTTCCAGGTTGAAAGGAGATGCATAGTCGGCACGGGGAATTTGCATCATCTGGTCTATGGACTCGGGCGTGATGAGGAAAAGGATTTATCCGGACGAGGAGATGACGACTCTATGCTCGGGGATATAATGAGCTTGACACTTAAGCGCGAACACAGGAAAATGGTGGATCTGGGGAAAGAGGTAAAGGGGAAAATTGGACTCCTAGAGTCCAATTTCATCACTCTAGTCTAGGAACACTTCCCTGAGCCATGACTCGAGGTCTGAAAAGTCAAAATCGCATTTGGTATCGGCGATTAACCGGTCTTTGTCGACCAGTGGGATCCTATCCAGGTCGACAGGAGGCGGGAGAAAAGGATTCTCCTCTCCTTCAGCTGGTTTAGACTTTGGTGCCATTTCTGCAACAGTACCTGCAATAAACACGACGTTAGTGGGGGCGACTGACTGTGGGTGAGGGTGGCAGAATGTAACGGAGGAGTAAGCGATGAATTTCTCTGGTGTGATAGGTGAGTAGCGAAAATAAGGGAAATAACGGGAATTTTATTTAAAATGGGGTCGGTTGGGCGCGGGAGACAGGTCAGCTGGATAACGGATAGGTTATCCAGTAATAAATGGACAACGGGTCATTTGGGGTTGAGATGGCAGGTGACGGTGGCTGAAAGATACGGATGGGTGACGTGGTGGCTAGAGATTGGAGGTAAAAGTTGTAATAGGGGGATTTCCATGAGTGAAGGGGGGGAGGGGACTAACAACAGTTATGGGATGTGACTAACTCGGGAACAAGTGGAACAAGTGGAAGGTGACGTCCATAAGTGACGGGGGTCTGTCAGATAGCAGATGGTGATGGGACTTCGGGACCAATAGATTTATGCCACCTATAACAAGGGACCTGCCAGAGGGAGATTATCATT
>SNQJ01S0205778.1:0-16436 GCA_010110895.2 Picea sitchensis | reverse complement strand
GTTGGAGCCTCCTTCCAGTTGCAACTGGAAAACAAAGGAAGTTGGTGCTTCCAATGAATGTAATTCTTCAAGACATATAAGAAAAAACATTCTGTTGTTTTCTCCCGATTTGGGTTTCCACGTAAAACACTGGCGTACTGTGTATGTGTGTGATTGTTTATTTATTACTACTTATTATTGGATAATAATTCTACATTGATATAACATTTGAAGAAAAAGGATTATAATTATGTTATTACTGATTCACCCCCCTCTCAGTAATCCAACAATTTCCTTACTTCTCTATTAATATTACGATAAATCCAATACTTACTCATCAAATATATAAATCTTGTGACCATAAATAAATAAACAATAAATCTAAAATTATTATTATTATTTTCCTTATATAAATATGGTGTCCTCATCATGCATAGACTTAACTTCAACACTATTTACATTCCAATAACAATATGATATATCACATATACTAAAAATCAACCCATCTTTCTTTTTCCAAGTTCAAGTGATTTACCCTTAACCTATTTTCCTTTGTCACTCATATATACATTAACGTCCTCACCATGAACATGCTCATCATCCATTTATGAATGAGTATTTTGTAAGGTTAACCCTAACAAAGGACAAAACACACATTTTTTTATTTATTAAACATGTACCATATAAGCCTCAATTTTCATTTTAAGATAGTGAGTAATTATTTTACATTTAAAGTAAATGACTAATCCATGTTGATATTATATTAGTTATCAAATCACATTGTATAAGTGGTAGTTTAATTTGTTTTAATGTTAAAATAAATAAATTTTATTTAATTAATAAAATATATAAATCAAATAAATTATTTAAAATATAATATTATTTTTATTTAATAAATAATTATAAATTAAAAAAAAAATGTTTCAAATAAATTATATTAAATAATTTTTAATTTAATAAAACTATTATAAATTAAAATTATCCATATTAAGTGGATTCAACTGAACTAATAAAATTATCTATATTCACCCAAGTTAGTAAACAATATATTAAATAAATTACAATATTTTAATATATAATAAATATATTCACCCAAACTTGTAAACAATATATTAAATAAATTATAATATTTTAATATATAATAAATAATTACGTACACCTATTGATAATGAGCACAATTAATCACATTTTAATTTAAATTCCCATGCTATGTATCCAGAGGATAAGAAAATTGATGTGGATGCATTAGTGAGAATGTGGATTGCTGACGGACTTGTACAAAGAACAGAGAAAATGTATTCAAGAGATATGGACCCAGGGCGAAGATTTCATATGCCCAAAGCTGGTGAGTTTAATCTTATCCAAAAATCCATTAATCTATTTTGATCCAGAGGGATTTCTAATCAAGCTCAATTATTTGAGGGTTCTTGATCTCTCCCATACCCAAATAGAGTCAGTGCCGACATGGGTCACTCAACTCACATTGCTTGAGTTTCTCACATTGAGCTCTACTAACATCAAGGAACTGCCTATAGCTATATGCAGTCTTTCTAAGCTTCAATTTTTGGATCTTTCATACTCCACAGTCTCAACAACATTACCATGGGAGATGTATAAACTCACTTCGATGAAAATACTACATTTGAATATGGGTATGGAAAAATATTTGAATGATCCCACAAATTGTATGGCTCCGAAGGATCTCACAAATCTCACAGAGCTCCGTTTAGTCCTATTTTGAAAATTTGATACACTGGAAACTATAATGGGAACTTGGCCAGAAATGAGGCATTTATATTTGCATCACATAAACATGAATTATTTGAAGTACAATCTTTTGGACGAGATGCAGGAGATGAAGAAGTTGCATATTCTTGTATTGGTTGATTACATAGGAGTAAAATTGCCCCAATGCGTGTGTGTATTTCAACAGCTGGAAAGGTTAGAATTGGATGGCAGTGACCATGTGAAAAGCTTCCTCGAAATTTCTAAAATTAAGAAATTACTCCAGCGTGAGGGACTTGGGGATAGGCGGTTCTGGAAATTCAGGTGGATTTTCGATGTTAGAGATGTTTCATTTGTATAATATGTCCAAGCTTCGAAGTACCGCTGAGGACGGTGTGTTAAAAGAAGGAACACTACTCAAACTCTGTGTTTTGAAGATACAAAAGTGTGAGGCATTGAGGAAATTTCCCAAAGGGATGGACACGTTTGTTAATTTAATAATATGTGGTCATAGAAGTTGGTGGGAATAAATAATTTCAGAGGACAATAACATGAAAATTCACTTGCAGACA
Source organism: Picea sitchensis (assembly GCA_010110895.2). NCBI lineage: Eukaryota > Viridiplantae > Streptophyta > Pinopsida > Pinales > Pinaceae > Picea > Picea sitchensis. The sequence continues at coordinate 14,160 of SNQJ01S0205778.1, read as the reverse complement.
TTATTTAAGGAAATTTAGATGGTGATTGAAAAATTAAAATGTAATATTTTGTTGTTCTAAAGATGGAGGATTATGGTTCGTTCATCTAGTCAAAATAAATCTCCATTACTGAAATAAATTGTTATGTCTTTGCAATTCAAGATTAAACTGAGTCTAAGCTTCTTCAATGTGAATTCAATATCGTGAAAAGATATTTTTATTTCCCAACAAAAAATAATCCACCACAATCATGTAATGTCCAATCTGTTATCTACAACTTTATTATGTCAAAATAAAACAAAACATTGATAATCCACCACAATCTTGCAATGTCCAATCTCTTATATACAACTTTATTATGTCAAAATAAAACAAAACATTGATAATCCACCACAATCCTTAAATGTCCAATATGTTATATACAACTTTATTATGTCAAAATAAAACAAAACACTTAAATGTTTGCAAAATTCAACCCAACACTCCATCAATCAAATATTTGTCGTTCAAAATTGTAATGAAGTAATAAACAGGATGAAAACACTCCATCAATCACATATCTGCCATTCAAAATGATGCAGGAGCATCGCTCCACCTCAGCAATGCCCCAACATTCCAGCACATCAACGCGCATTTCAGAGAAGGAGAGGCATGGGCCCTCTCATTTTTAAATTCTAAATATGATCCTATACGGATTTTGTGTTGTAAGGTTGATAAATGCCAAGCCATAACTTTGTACGGGTAGTGGATAGGGTCGCCTTAATGGTTTCTTGTAAGCAGGTCTAGGTCTGAGTCAGGTCTGGATCATCATTTATGTAATGAAGTCATAGGAGTATGGTGTCTTAACTGAGACAATAATGACACTAAGGCGGTGGAGAGGATAAGCTCATAGAGCCCTTGTTTTGTAAAGAGAGAGAGATCTTTGTAGAGAGGTCAGAGAAGCATAACTCAGAATAGAGTTAGATTATGAGAATTTGAGAGAACTAGGACTCTGTTGCAGTCCAGTTTTTGTAAACATCTGTATAGACACACAGAGATAATAGAAAAGCAGTTTTTCTTGCATATGGTGTGTTCATGTATTTATGTTTATTGTTATGCTTTTATATGTCATTCAGGTTTTGAATGTATGAACTGGTGAAGTAATATATAAGTTTCAATTGTTTCTCGTCTTTGAGTTCTGAGTGCAAGGAGTGTGTTGACAGAAGTGAGTTAACCTCAGGGAAGCTAAGGAGAGATATCGTTGGACTTTCATCAACAGAAGTGCAAGAAGTGCGCAGGAAGAACTCTGTGTTGAGTTCAAAGAGAGACAGAGTTATTGAGGATAGCAGGTGAAAGTGTGCATGGAGAGAAATCTTTGTCGAGTTCAGGAGAAAAGAGTATCAGAAGAAGATACTCATAGAGTTGTTGAACACTCTGTAGGAAATGCTCAGCAAGGTGTGCTTTGAGCGAGAGGTCGTCAGGAGGGCACAAAGTTTTCCTTTGAAAGAAAAAGAAGGGTCAAGACCCTTAAGAGACTGAGTAAATCAAAAATCTCAGAAGAGATAATGCAAGGTGTGCATAGGAGTCAAACTTACACTAAGTCCAAAAGCTCAGAAGAGATAACGCGTCTAAGAGTGCAAGCAAGACCTAGACAATCGAATCCGCAAGGTGAAAGATCAAAGGCCGAAACCTTTGAAGACTGAGAAATTTTTCAAGGTGGAAGGATTCAAAAGCTCAAGAGGAGGAGTGACAACAACCATCAGATTAGTTGTGGGAAGGAGCCTGGACTATCAGATCTACGTCCAGTGAACCAAGGAGAGCGCAGAGGAGAACATATCCCATGCGTTGGATCTAAGTGTAGAGGATCAACAGTCGTCCGATCTAAGGTAAAGTGCACAAACATTAACTCTTATGTGTGCATAGAAGAGTGGACTGGTCAAAGTCTCAAAGTCTCAAAGTGAGTAGGGACCGTCCATCGTTGAGGGTGACAAGTGGTGGAAGGTCGGAGTTTTGGGTGAAAAAATGTTGGGAGGAACGAGTGCATAGGAGTTGAAACTCTCAAAGCCCGAATAGTCGAAGAGCCGAGAGTCGTTGATTTGCAAGGGGACACTTGTCAATAGATCGCGAGCTCCGGGTAAATTGTAGCGGAGTTTCGATTGAAAACTGAGATTGTCGAAGCCCGAAGAGTCGAAGCGTCGAAGCGTCGGAAAGTCAAAGAGCGAAGAGCCGAAGAGCCGAAGAGATCTGGACCATTAGATCCAAAGGGACACGTGGCAGCAGATCGTAGGCTTCAAGTAAGTTGCATTTGAATTTCGGTTGAAAGTTGAAACTTCCGAAACCCGAAGAACCAAAGTGAATCTGGGTCGTCTGATCTAGAGGAAACGTGGCATAAATATGTGAACTTTGGGTAAAGCTCGAAGTAATCCATAGTCGTTTGATCAAGGAATATGCAAAGGGATCACAACCGTTGATCCAGGGTGGACACATGTCACTGGATTAAGCAACTCTGGAAGCTTGATGTATGGAGGAAGGCGAGGTTTGACATTTGAGATTTCTGAAGACCGAAAATCCGAAGTGACGACAACCGTTGATGTAAAGGTGGACACACGGCGCCAAATCCAGAACTCCGGAGGAAAGCGGAGGGGGAAAAAGTCCAAAGACCTGGAGGAGATCTCGATCGTTGATCGAGGATGGAATCGTAGGATCGTTGATCTGGTTGAGGAGACCAAAGTCCCGAAGTGGGAGCACAACCATTGATTGGGGAGACACACATCGACAGATCTTCCACTCTAGAAGATACCCAGTCAAAGGTAGCATAGGTTTGAGAATTGAGATTCCCAAAGACCAGATTCGTGGAGGAGATCATGGCCACATATTTAAAGGGACGGGTGTCAAAAGATCTTCCACTCCAGAAAATTGTCATGCAAAGGAAAGCGGATATTTGAGATTTGAAACTCCCAAAGGTCGGAAACCCGGAATCAATAGGATTCGTTGATTTGGGAGGGAGCTATGCATCGACAGATCATGGAGATCTGGGATCGCCTGTGGAAGGAGGAAGGAAGGCATGAATAGGAGGATAAATCGCAATTGTTGATCACGGATCATCGTCGAGGTGAAAGAGATCGACGGACGGGGAGGATTGCGGGGTGAGAACTTGCTCGAGTTTTAATTTTCCATGAGTGGGCCTCAATTTCAACCACGGTTTCGGCAAAGGGATACGTGGCACTTTGAGGTGAATTGCGGGGAGAAAAGCGGGTTGGTCTCAAACCACTCTTTCCCGCGCCCACAATCACATATTTCCGCAAGGTCATAGCCCATGGGAATATGAAGGAAGGGGCTAATGAAAAAGGACTAGTGCCCACAAATTGGAGAGCGCCCAGAGCGTGCAGACAGAGGTTGTGGGTATCACAAGACCTGCACCTGAAGGAGAAAAAGGGGCATGTGTAAAAAAACTTTGGGTTCAATTAGGAGCCCAAAGAGTAGATTCGAATCAAGAGAAAGAAAGATTCAGAGACCAGGAGGTCGCAGAACCCCAGGAGGGGAGGGGGCATGCATTAGTTGGGATCAAAGCTTGAATTTTCGTCTGTAGATTTCAGGTAAAAGAGAAAGAGGAGAAGACCTAACTTTTGCTTGCAGACAACAGACAAGAACTTGGTGAAAGGAGATGATCTGGTAACATTAGATGATATCAGAGGCTCAAATTTTCCTGTAGACAACAGGTGAAAGGAATGAAGAGTACTGATGCTCTTGTTTCATGTGCGCAACAACAAAAATTTACAGCCAGGTGAGCTGTAAGAGAAGATGGAGATGCTCTCAGATGTAGAGTGATCCATAGGCTTGCCAGGAGGGAAGGTAGAAGGTGGAAATGGCTATTGAAGGCCATGGGCGTGGTCGAAGTGAAGAATACAAGTAGAAATGAAATCCAAATATGGATTTGGAACTCAATGAGATAAGAGTAAGGATGGAACAACTAGCATTGAGGATGCAGCAGGAGGCAAAGGTACGCTGGAGGTACGAATGTCCTCTGAACAGGAAAGCAAAATGACCTGTTCAAAAGTTGTTGGCTAGAAAGCAGCAACAAGAGTTGAGAAGGTGGCTAAGGGAATTAGAAAATCTCAGAGACATAGAGGAGGAAATGGTTTACATCTGTGAACCAAAGACAGGGAGACACCTCAGTGATGAGGAGAAGGTGAGATCAGTCAAAGATCTCATAGACTGCTAGGTGGGCAGAAATTGACTTTCAAGTTGCCAGGTAGGCAATGGAAAGAGATCAGTGGAAGGTATCATATACTGCCAGAGGAGCAATGATGAAAGTTCAAATTGCCAGGTGGGAAATGAGATGGGATCAGTTGATCTCATAGACTTCTAGGTGGGCATAAGAGAAGTCTCAGATTTCCAGGTGGGTAGGGGGAAAGAAATGAGACTGTCAGAAAGTATTAGGAGCTCAGAAGTGGGTTCAGGTCAGCAAGGGGTGTTGATAGATGAAGATTCATGTGGGTTTTCAAACCATGTGAATGAAGATGATGAGAATTTAAATACTTTCACCATCAAAGAGGAGGATCAGAGGAGCATTATGATTATTGGAGGGATCAATACATTCCTACCAAACAACCAAGTAGAGGCCAGTGCACATGATGAAAGTGCAGCAGAAGAAGAAAGACAACCAACAGAAACTGTCAAAGAGGAAGAAATGGAGCAGACACTGATGTCTACCCCAGCAGAAGGAGAAGAGCATTCAACAGAATTGCTCAAAATTTTCAGCCAGGAGGTTGAACAGGAGATGACTGTAGCACTGGAGTCTACAGTAGAGGAGGAAACAGATAGCATGGATTTTGTTGAGCTATATGAGGAATTGGAAGCCCTAGAGAGAAGGGTGATAGTACAGAGTGTGCACATCCAACAGGCTAAGTTGGAAGCATATGGAGGAGCATACCAGCCAGGAGAGCAATTAGAGGAAGCTGGAGATGTACCAGCAGAGGAGCTGATAGAAGCTAATATGTCAGTGGAGGAAGTTGAACAACAACTCAGTGATGAGACTGCAGAACTGAAGTTTGCAGTAGGGTGGCAAGATAATGCCACAGAAGAAGAAAATGATATGGGGGATCAAGATGATATATCCACTGATAAGGAAGAGTTACAGCCAAGAAGATTGCATAAGAAGAGCTAGCCACTGGAGCAGCTGGATAGAGTGATAGAGGAGATATGAAGGTTGATGTTGGGGTCAGCGCAAGAAGCAGTCAACAAAGGGAAGTTGAATAGGGGAGAACCTGCCATAGCAACGTGGAAGAAGGAGAAGAAGAAGCAGCAACAACAACAACAACAATGACATAGTTGGAGAGGAGCAAGAGGACGGCTCTAGAAGAGAGTTTGGGATCTATGTGGGTATCAACAGAGCTGGAAAGCTCATGAATTTCTCACAGCAGTGGAGTATGATGCAGAAGCATTGCTCCACCTTAGTATGTGCCATCATTCCAGCACATTAGTGTGCATTTCAGAGAAGGAGAGGCATTGACCCTCTCATTTTTAAATTCGAAATATGATCCTACACAGATTTTGTGTTGTAAGGCTAATAAATTCCAAGCCATACCTTTGTAGAGGTAGTGGATAGGGTCGTCTTAATGGTTTCTTGTAAGCAGGTCTAGGTCTGAGTCAGGTCTGGATCATCATTTATGTAATGAAGCCGTAGGATTATGGTGTCTTAACTGAGACAATAATGACACTAAGGCAGTGGAGAGGATAATCTTGTAGAGCCCCCGTTTTGTAAAGAGAGAGAGAGATCTTTGTAGAGAGGTCAGAGAAGCAGAACTCATAATAGAGTTAGATTAGGGGAATTTGAGAGAAATGGGACTCTGTTGCAGTCCAGTTTTTGTAAACATCTGTATAGACAAACAAAGATAACAGAAAAGCAGTTTTTCCTGCATATGGTGTGTTCATGTATTTATGTTTATTGTTATGTTTTTATATGTCATTCAGGTTTTGAATGTATGAATTGGTGAACTACTGTATAAATTTCAATTGTTTCTCATATTTGAGTTCTGAGTGCAAGGAGTGCACATTGTCCACAAGGAGTGCGTTGACAGAGGTGAGTTAACCTTAGGGAAGCTCAGGAGAGATATCGTTGGACCTTCATCAGCAGAAGTGCAAGAAGTGCACAGGAAGAACCATGTGTTGAGTTCAGAGAGAGACAGAGTTATTAAGGATAGCAGGTGCAAGTGTGCATGGAGAGAACTCTTTGTCGAGTTCAGGAGAAAAGAGTATTAGGAGAAGATACTCACAGAGTTGTTGAACACTTTGTAGGAAACGATGAACAAGGTGCTCTTTGAGCGAGAGGTCGCCAGGAGGGCACAAAGTTTTCCTTTGAAAGGAAAAAGAATGGTCGAGACCCTTAAGAGACTGAGTAAATCGAAAATCTCAGAAGAGATAATGCAAGGTGTGTGTAGGAGTCAGACTTACACTAAGTCCAAAAGCTTAGAAGAGATAACATGTTTAAGAGCGCAAGAGACACTCAGACAATCGGGTCCGCAAGGTGAAAGATCAAAGGCCGAAACCTTTGAAGACTGAGAAATTTTCCAAGACGGAAGGAGTCAAAAGCTCAAGAGGAGGAGCGACAAAAACCATCAGATCGGTTGTGGGAAGGAGCTTGGACCATCAGATCTACATCCAATGAACCAAGGAGAGCGCAGAGGAGGAGAAAAGATCCCATCCGTTGGATATGAGTGTAGAGGATCGACAACCCTCCGATCTAAGGTAAAGTGCATGAACTTAACTCTTATGTGTGCATAGAAGAGTAGACTGGTCAAAGTCTCGAAGTCCCGAAGTGAGTAGGGACCGTTCAGCGTCGAGGGTGACAGGTGGTGGAAGGTCAGAGTTTCGAGTGAAATCACTCTGGGAGGAACAAGTGCATAGGAGTTGAAACTCCCAAAGCCCGAATAGCCAAAGAGTCGAGAGTCGTCGATCTGCAAGGGGACACTTGTCAACAGATTATGAGCTCCGGGTAAATTGTAGCAGAGTTTTGGTTGAGAATTGATATTGTCGAATCCCGAAGAGCCGAAGCGCCAGAAAGTCGAAGAGCGAAGAGTCGAAGAGTCAAAGAGATCTGGACCATTAGATCCAGAGGGACACGTGGTGGCAGATTGTAGGCTTCGGGTAAGTTGCATTTGAGTTTCGGTTGAAAGTTGAAACTTTGAAACCCGAAGACCCAAAGTGAATCTGGGTCGTCCGATCTAGAGGAAACGTGGAGTAAATCTGTGAACTTTGGGTAAAGCCCGAAGTAATCCATAGTCATCCAGTCAGGGAAGACGCGAAGGAAATTCCTTGAGTTCTTCTTTCTACTCTACTTCCTTTTTAGTGAGGAAATTTCAGCTTTTAGACATTGCTTTTCTTCCAACTGATTTTTGTGTGTTTCTTCAATCCTTCTAGCTTCTTCTACTTGGACTTGTTTATAACTTTGAACACCTTCCTTTAACTTGATCAATTATTTCTCAAGTGACTTGTTTTCTTCTCTTTATTTATTTAGTTCATCCAAAGCACTGATTAATTCTACTTCAAGATCTACTATGCCTTCTTCACAATCTTCTTCTTCTTAATCTGTCTAACATGATGAGTGTTAAAAATTTAATTAAAAAGTACCTAGGCAAGTGTTTCTCATCACCTAGGTGCCTAAGGGGTGAGAAAGGGCCTAAAGTGGACCCTAGTCATTTAATTTGTGAGATGCAAATTAGAAGGTGACTTTTTGGAGACTTAGGGAAAGTGGGTAAGTAAAGTGATTTTTTCCCCACCGTTGATCTCGTCTAATATCAACCATTAGATGAGATGACCCTTGAGCTTCCCTCATGAGGTCGATTAGGGTTGAGGGGCGCACCCTTTTTTGGGTTGTTCATTCATTTTTTGGAGATTAAGAGAAGGAGAGAGGTCGAGCTTGAGAAGAGGCAGCATATGCAGAGATAGGGAACGAGTTTCAAGGCAACTAGAAGGCACGGTTTTCAAGGCAGTAGATAGCAAGGAAAGACAATCTGTATAGTACAGATTTGAGGGGCCATATAGCATTAAATGTGCACAGATTTCAAGGAGAACATCAGCACAAATTTTTGGGAGTATTGGCACGCATTCCAAGGATATCATATAGCTTTTCCAGGCACAAAAATCGAGGAGGGTGCTGGGCACATTTTTCTGGGTGATAAAAATCCGTACAGTCCGTATGGACCTGCACAGAAATTGAGGGTCGTACTGCCATAAATTTTGGGCATGTTTTTCAAGTGTATTGGCATGATTTTCAAGGTATTGCACTGCTAGGTATTTCCGTACAGATTGAGCAGAAGTTTGGCACGCATATCGAGGACAATCCATACAACATTCATTGTTGGGACAGTCGTACTGTGGTATGGATTTTTGGTTCAGAAATCAAGGAGCAATCTCCAGGACTGTACAGATTAGTTTGTGTAATTTCTGAAGATGAATATGTTGTAAAAGAATTTCTCAAAAGCCCATAAATAATAAAAATCCCTCTCTCACTGGTTTTCCCCTTGTGGGTTTTTCCAGGGTCGTTGTTAGACCAAAAATCACTAAGTTAATATTTTCTGAGTTTTATGTGTTGCTAACATTTTATTTCTGCATTATAAACGATGTTCAGAATCCTCATGTTTCAGTTCTGAAAATTATTTTCTGTTGAGTTTGATTTGTTGTTATAAAACCAAGTTTGGGCATTAAACATTGGCTGAAAAATCAACGAGACTAAAACTGGGTTGGGGTCTGAAATTTTACAATGAGCATCTTTCTTCTTGTTTGACTTTAACATATTCTTTGTTCTGATCAATATGCTCTGGATCTGTGATAGGATGAGATTTCTTTGAATAGATACTTTGTAGATTTTCTCAAAGTTCTTTGGATGATGAACATTTTCCTACTTTGTGACGAGCCCTAGACAACCCGCGAGGATGCCTCACGAGACACTAGTAGTCTGACCCACGAGGATCAAGCAAACTAGGGTTTTCTCATAAATTGTCGGTCTCCTCTACAATCCTGAAACTACCACACTTCTCACTCTTTTGTTGCCTTAGATTTCACCGTCGCAAACTTGCCAAAATATCACTTGCTCACTTAGAGATATTCAATAGAATGTATGAATAAATGTAGTTATGAGAGACTCCTTGAGGTGTATTTATACTTTTTCTAAGTAACCTCTCTCCTTAATCTTAGGGCTTCTTGAATTTTCTTGTTACAACCACTTTACCATTTCATTAATGACAATTAGGGGTTTCTTAACCATTCTTCGGGGCTTCCAACTTCATGAGGGCATATTTCCCTAACTGTGAGGAACCACGAGGTGTGCCACCTACCGTTGGAAATGACATGACGAGGAATATCCATCTGTGAGTGTGTTATCTGCAATTATACTATCTTTCATGTCCTTATTCCTTGATCAACTTCGGGTTCGATAACCACACATTTGAGGCTTCTTGTAGACTTCAACAAATGCACCCATCACATATGTTGACATCAACCATTATTATTGACATCAATGACAAGTAACTTACCATCAATCTTGAGGTATCTCAAACGCTCCAAGTGTTGACATCAATGACAACCAATTGTCCAACATTATATTATTTTATATATAATTAAAACAAATTATAAATTAAATAAATAAATTATAACCTTGAGTATTTCAAATACTTAAATATGTTTAATTATATTTAAATAAACTAGTAATAATCACATTAATATTAATGTGTTACATGTATATTTAATATATTAATTATATTTTTATGTTATAATTGTTGAAAAATGTAACTCATACATGTTGCTTGGTGTATGATTGTTCTCATGACATGTTGAGAAGGTGACATGATAAGATAACCTATGAATATATGTTAATATCTAGATAAAATTGAGTGAATGGAAGTTATTTGATAAGCTCCTAATTTAATGTGTGGTTGAGATATTCTCTCAACTTCTCTTTGTTATATTTGGAATAAGCTAGATCTTTTAACAACCTATGGACTCTATATATTAAGTCACAATGTATTGTTGTAAGGATTTAGTAATGCAATAACTTATTTTGGTATTAGAGCTGGTCTCGCCTAACTCCCTCGTGGGAGGGCCCAAGACCATGCCAAAGTAGATTTTTTTGTTAGGAGTGTGATTATGAGTGAGATGGTATCGTCTCACAGCTAAGTGAGGTCTCAGAAACCACTGTTGCGTGTGATTTTGAGGGAGTCGTCCAACCCAACGGGTGATACGAATTACTTGATTGCCATGCTTCAGTATAGGACATTGTCGTTGAGGTAAGGAGTTTGTCATTTTTGTTAGAGGATGTTTCTGTCAAGTAAAGTGTAGGATGCTTTTCGTTGACGTAGACAGAACATTAACATGCCGCAGCTGGAAAAAAAAAACAAAACAAAAAAACTTGCTTTGCTTTTGTTGGTGTGGATGCCCAGTGAATCAAGCTAAATATACTCAAGTTGTGTAGCTGGAAAGGTCGAGCTCCAGGTGAAGGCACCAATCTCTGGTGCATAAGACTGCGGCCAAGGTATCCAAATTGAATATCTACATACCATTCAAAACGTCTCTCCTATAACTTACTGTGAAGGAATCTATAGGAGAAGAGCTTATTTTACAACAACTTTTGTGTGCCTTTGGTAAATATTAGAGACAGAATCTTCGAATTGTGTATGACGGAATTGGTACACTTGCAAATATTGTTGGAGGCGAGTTCAATCAGGATAAATATCTTGAGATTCTAATGCCACCACTCATTGCAAAGTGGCAGCAACACTCAAATTTTGATAGGGATCTTTTTTCGTTGCTTGAATGCTTCACATCAATAACACATGCACTAGGGCCTGGATTTTCTCAGTATGTTGAACCTGTGTTTTTGAGTTGTATCACTTCGATATGAACCCAACAAGTTGCAGAGGATGATCCTATAAGGGCATGCATTGCATATGATAAGGAGTTTATAGTTTGCTCTCTGGACTTACTGTCTGGGCTTGCAGAAGGTCTTGGCAATGGATGAGAGCAGCCAAATCATCCCAGCCGGTCGCCCTGTTGATTTGGAGATTTGCTGTTGGAAGAATTTGGCCCGTGAAAGTATGGAAAGCGTTTGGGGCATGGAGCAGCCTGCGTGGAAGAATTTTGGCACATGGAATAGAGTGCCCACATTCTGTGTGAAGAGAAGTCACCGAGAAGAGAAGCTAAGCGTCGTGAAGAGAAGCAACCAAGAAGTCACCAACATGGCAATGTTGGAGGACTGGAGAAATGCATTGAAAGTGGCTGGTTCGGTCATGATGGTATTTCACGCAATGACAGACAGTGTAGGAGATTGGGCATGCCACTTGGGGCTACCCCTTTCCTGACCTTGGATCTTGTAACTTAGAAGATGATTGATATGGTTCTGCTCTTGTGGAGATCCCTTGAGAAATTGACTGTGCTTTACATGGATAACAGAGTGAAATTCTGATTTTAAATGATAAGTGACGAAATTAAATTTGTCTTTCATTCTAGGGTCATAAGAGGTCATCAAAACAAATGGGGTCATGGTAATTAATATTGATTGTAATAGTCATGAAATGGGTTCATTGTTATGTGTACCTAAGTAATCTGTGCACGTGAGAAGCCTTTGTAAAATTCTTTGTAAGAGAAAGTAGGGGATGCATTTTCTATGGTAACTGACATCCCATAAGTGGTATATGGTCTTGGATTTGTTAGTGTTAACATACATATTTAGATTCACAACCTCAATATGAAGGTTATGTTATTTTTTTAGAATTAATGACTTTAACAAATGACGGGTGAAGAATGAAGATCTAAGATTAAGCATGAATAAAGATGTTGAAGATGGAAGACAAAGATAAGATAAAGGCATCATTTTGTGCATGATCTAGATAAGAGAAGCTTGCAAATGCATGAAGGTCACCAATCTCAGAGTGTGAGGGACCAAGTTATGAGTGAAGTTAATATATTGATGAACCACGTAGGTGAAAAGCATTTCTACAGAACTGGCGAGTATAGCGGTTGGTACCCATGTATCTCAGTAGATGAATTATTTTTTATATGAACATCAATAATCTAATTTATGTAGGTATGGAAGAAAGACATCCCAGAGTAATGAAATCCCAAAAACGAAGAATGGGTCATTAATAACAATCAGCAAGCACAACGAACAAGAGCAAAGAAAAGGACTAAAGATACAATCAACAAGTCTTCATTAAGAGGGTGTGTTGAAAATTGTAACCCATACTTGTTGCTTGGCATATGATTGTTCTCATGACCTATTGAGAAGGTGACATGATAAGATGACATGTGAGTATATGTTAGTGTCTAGATAAGATTGAGTGAGTGGAGGTTGTTTGATAAGCTTCTAGGTTGGTGTGTGGTTGAGATACTTTCTCAACCTGTCTTTGTTATATTTGGAATAAGTTAGATCTCATAACAATCTATGGACTCTATATATTGATTTACAACATATTATGAGGATTTAGTAATGCAATAACTTATTTTCCCTTTCTCCATTTAAGAAAAAAAGATATCTCCTATTAAAATAAAATTTTCCTTTAACCTTTTTTTCCTCTTCTCTATTAAGAATAAATGAATTATATTATTGTATATATAATTAAAGTCAATTCGGTTTAGCTTGAATGGTTTGTGTTGAGGGGTGTTTTCCCCCCCACCTAGGTTCAACCCCGCAACTGACATGTTGAGCTCTTAAATGAGTAAGCTATCGAAAAAACCTCAACTTTCTACAAAATTTGGTTTACCCCCCGGGTACCATCCTCGAAATAGTGGAAGTTCCTGGTGGGTTTCCCCAAGCTCTATTCCAAAGTAAAAAATAAATAAATAAATAAAATATCGATGAGTTAGCTTGAGTGGTTGAGTGTTTTGGTTGTTTCAAATGTAGAGCCTCAACCAAATAATAGTTGAGAATTGTGGAGCCTCAGTCGATGCCCCCAACGGGTTAGGTCCATGATCAGGTCGGTGATTTAACCCCATTAACTCAAAGGGTTTGTCGTGACCCTATTGTTATCCCCAAATTTTAGGGATAAATAAGGAGGTGATGTCTCGAGGCCCTTAGGTTGCAGACATGGAGTACCGAGAGACCACATGACTAGTAATGTCCACTTGCACATATGGAAGCTCGCTCTACCACCATTGTTTGAATCCATCGTCAGACCATCCACCACACCATATAGATTCTGGAAGGCACCTGGGTATTACTCCATGCGGTACGAGTTAGGTACTGTGGGAGGTAATCACCCTAATATTTGAGGCATCTAAGCATGTTGTATTGATTCAGTTGCTTTTGATTATAGAACACATGCTTGGACATCATGTTTTTGACCTTGTTTCACCTTGGTGAGTGTCATCGATTTCCTAGTAAGTGGCCAACTTTTGGGGAAGGGGTGCAACCAAGGGTCCATTGAGGGGTCATCGTACCATTCTCGACCATACTTATCACTTTCTGCTCATTTATTTCCCATAACATTGCCCTCTTCTAGGCCTTTTGACTTTAGTGACCCAAAAATGGCATGTGCCTCATTTCATGGGAAGAAGGGGCTGAAGCCCTAGGGGGATGTGTTAGGATATTTAGACACTTAGGAGTTAGTTAAGATCTATTTGGTCTAATGTGTCGTTAGGTAAAAGTGTGCTTCTTTAGTATACATTTTGTAATATACCAGATATAAAATGTATGTAGAACAGAAATAAAATGCTAGTAATGGCAGAATAACAACAATATAACCAGAACATTCACCACAATAACACTAAAATGATATAAGAATAACAACAGAAATAGCACTTTGAATCTGAAAGCAATATTCACTGGCCTCTTCAAGGGGGCAACCTCCAGTTGAGCAGAGCTCTATTACAATAATATCCAAGTTAGGGTTCTCATACCCTTGACTCCTATTTATACTAAAAAGAAGCATCTAGAGGAAGATCCTTCTAGAAGCGGAAGCTTCTATTAGGTATTCTTACATACGCTTTATTCTATTTTATTGAAAGGCCTTATTAATATTGACCTTTATTACATACGAATATATTGCTCTACCTATGTGCGGGTTAGGATTGTTGATTAAGGTTGGTTGTCATTGATGTCAACCCTTGAAGAAAGACCCATAGCACAAAGTTTTGGGTAATGGACCCAATAGTGTTTGATGTAAATATGACTCATTATTGTTTTTTCATGGTTGATAAGAAGTAAATATG
>SNQJ01S0205777.1:2335-16436 GCA_010110895.2 Picea sitchensis | reverse complement strand
AAAAAATGAGGCTTTGATACTAATGTGGTGAACCAACATGGTTCACTATGTAAATATTCAAAATACTTGTAATATAAAGATATTCATAGGGACAATAATTGATATAAATGTATATGAGAATAAATAATATAGATGAGATTGATAAGATGATTACAACGAGAATGAGGGCATGTATATATACCCACACAGGGGTGTCGTTTCGTGAAGATATATGACCTTCATCAAGAAGGTGTCTCTTCATAACATATTTAGTTATTGAGTATTAGTTATTATTATTCATCATTATTTATTTATATCTATTTTTATATGTTTGTGTTCATAACAATCTCTCTCATTGGAACTAACTAATCGATTGCAACTGCTTCTTCTTGATCTAATTCAATTATTTTAGTTTTAAGTATTTATTTAACCAATTCTCAATGTATTCTCTCATTGGTGCCATGATTGTTTCTTGTCTTACTTTAATATTAAATAATGAATTTTCTAGATCTTTGAAATCCATTGAAAGTTGATAAAGGGTGTCCTCAATGTCTTCATTTTTATTCACATAACTAACCAACCAACTTTCAACCTCTATTTTTGAATATTCATTCAAGTTATTGAACTTATCCATTGATGAAATATTCAATGAGTCCAACTTATCCTCCATTTGTTCTTTTGACCAGAGTATGGAATTTAATATCAAATGTGGGTCCTCCACATCTCTAGTTGACTTAGCTAAATCCAATTCAATTAATTTCAAATACAATTCTCCTTTTTTCATAGTTTTAGCATCACACTCGGCTAGCATTTCTTTTAAATTATTTATTCATTTCAACCAACATGCCTTCAGTTGATTTATACGGATTTTCGAAGACAAATCCTCTTCTTTTCTTCAGAACACGCTAAGACTTGAAACTTTTGCAACAAAGGTAGAAATGGCTCCTTTGTAAAAAAAATCATCATTGTCAAGATCAACTTGAAGATATTGCCTGAAATTTGTTATTATTGAGCCTAAGGAAACAAATATTGTTGTCAATTCCCATGTTTCAAGAATAAGGGACATTCTCTTTTGGATATTTTCCCCAACATACCTCCTAATGGAAAAAAATAGACTTGATGATCCTTTTAGTATTGAACTTGATTTTGTTCTTCCCTCGATACTTCTTAAAGGTTGTATGGTGGCAATTGGACGGACGGATAATGGTGGGGGAATTAAATCATTTTCTAATTCTTTAATTATATCATTTAAAATGGCATTTTTGTTCTTTATATCTTCAATTTACATCTTTAGGGCTTCTCCTGTAGTTTCATGAATTTTTACAATTTTGGAGGGTGGAACTCCATTAAAGTCGAATTCTCAATTCCATTTTCCTTGAATCTTCTTATTTTTTGCATTGATTTTCTCAATAACTAATTTTCTTGAGTTTTTGTCAAATGCGACACCATGCAGGGTCAGAGATTCATCTTCAAATAAAATTGGCTCTTAGGTGTCCAATTATGTTTCAATTGCTTTGCTCTCTTGTATCCTCTGTTCTTCACCTATAAATTCAATATCTTCAATATTTTCATCGACCTCCATGTCTTCTAGAACGATTTCCTCTTCAGGTATGCCCTCACTTTCTCCCTCTTTATTTGTTCCTCTTTTCCTCTTGCTAGTGACTAGGAGTTTGTGTGACCTTTCTATATTTTCCTTAGGATCATTTTATTCGCCTCCATCATCAAAATTATCCATCAAGGACTTCCTTTTCTCTTGAACTATAGACTAGGGTTTTCCTTTGGGTAGGTCGTTTTCTCAGAAACATTAGGATATCGTGAACTTTTCTCATTCATGACGTTGTTTATGCTGATTAGTTGTACTGATGATTGTTTCAATAACTTATTTCCTTTTCTCATCAGATGACACTTGAGGGTTTTGGCTATCACCCTCTTCTTATCCAAACAAGAATGTGTTGGAAAATGATACATTGTACCGTACATAAGTCACGTGTTTCAAAAATAATTGACTAGGGTCAAAACCCTTGACTGCATTTTTTCATGCATGTAGCATCCGACATGTGCTTCCACATTAGCTTATGTCTAGCATGTGGAAGTCATTGTGAGACTTCTATATGTGAGACTTCACTTTAACTAAAGTAATTATTAAAGAAAAGTGTTTTTATTAGTGAGTTGATTTTTATTTAAGGAAAATGCTTTAATTAGCATTAGTGAATTAAATAATAATCATTGATCTCAAGTGAGTTGAGAAGTAATCTCGGCCATCAATCACTTAGGAGATTAGGGTTAGTTCATAACTCAATCTTATAACAGCAAGGCTAGGGTAAAGGAGAATATATTTTTTTGGCGAGAAACCAAGGTGAGACTTTTACATAGATATATCAAAGAAGGACTTTTTCTAGTGTGAATTTAGTTGAGAGTGTAGAAGTAAAGAATGAATTTTCCTTACATAGTGTATGATTGAGGATATCTCATTGATTGGGTGAAGATTATTTAATCCAAGTGTTAATGTAGAGAGGGTTGGATCATGAAGGACTGAGATTCAATATCTTGGATAGGTGGAGAACGAATTCCATCTAGAGATCATATAGGTCAAAGAGAAGAGAGAATAGAGGCAATCGCAAGTGGGTTTTAGCTAATTGAATCTAGAGGAAAGTGTAGCGTCGTACAATATTTGTGTGTGTGTACGTAGGCTCTAGTGGAGACAATCAAATATACGTGGGTGTGATTAAGGAAAGGTACATACACTTAAAACAACATGTAGATATGGGTCGTACAACATAATTGAGTTTGTCAGATTTGTCTGTAGTTGTATTTATCTCAGTGGGCCATTATCCTTATTACATGAGCCCTGATTTGACCATAATAAAAGAATCTAAGTAATTTTTTTCCCTTCGATTTTTTTCCAAGGGTTTCTACCCAAAAATATTTGTGTCTTGTGTGAGATATTTTGGTTTCCTTTTTTATGCTTCCACTGAAATTTTTAGTTGATTACTCAACTATGCTTTAATTCAATAAGTGATTTATTTAGAATTAACTATTGGGGGTTGGGTAAAGGGGTAAAATCAACATGGTATCAAAGTGCATGCTATGAGAGGAATCTATACATAGTATTTGGAGGCATATCTATCAAATATGGAAGGAGATATTATCATATCTATAACCAACAAGCGATAATCGAAGGATAGATTTCAGGGAAACAATAGTACTAAGGTATAACTAGGGTTTTGTAGGTTTATGGAGTTGTGTGCAAGTTATAGAAGGAACATATGCATACATACACGGTCATATTTTGATACAAGCACGTATATGTGGGGTGCAATAAGCATAGGCACATACATACGTGGGTCTCATTAACGAAGTTTGCATACATACATGGGTTCGAGTGGTGACAGGTGTGTACATGGCCATACAAGTCAGTACAGGGGCAGTTTTAGTAGAGGGTTATCATATCGGATCTTGGAGATGGAAACTAGATTGCAATTTGAGGATAGGTTGGACGGGGTTTCCAAATATAGTCCTTGGAAGGAGAGGATCATGTTGGTGTTGATGGAGAACATGATCCAGGAATTTTCTAATACTCATATAACTACTCCAACTGATGCGGAAGAACTAGTCATCCACAATCAAAAGGATGTGAAAGTTAGGAGCATAATATAGATGGAGTGAAGGATCATTTGATCGCTCATTTATCGGGAGAGACAACTTGCAGGGACATGTGGGAGGCTCTGAAGAGTTTGTTTCAGAGAAAGAATGACAATTGAAAGATGCTTCTAAGAGAGAAGCTCAAGGATACGAAGATGACAGGATCATAAACGGTGACGACTTATCTCACTTGGATCCAACATGTTCGAGATGAACTGGTTATAATCGGAGAAGCAATGGATGATTCATAGTTGGTGAGGAGAATAGGGTATCCACTCAATGAACCTCTGACATAGCTTTTTGGTTCATGGAATATTAAAAAATACCCCTAATTTCACTAGATATTGATAAATACCTCCCCAAACAATTTTGTTTAAACCCCCTCCCAATACATTTTTCCAATAAAAATACCCTATTTTTACTAGATATCCCTTATTTTTACCAAATACCCCTTTATATAACCCCCAATACCTATAAACCCCCTCATACCCTACATCCCACCCAATACCTACAATATATTGACTCTATTTTTCATAATTTAAAAACCCCCTTTATGAATGAATGTGATAAGATATTGGTCAATAAGGTGAAGCATCCATGGTGAGGAGGGTGATCAAAGGCTTCAAGAAGGAGTGGACACCGTTCATCAAAGGGATCATGGTGCATGAGAAGCTCCCTGATTACTCAAGGTTGTGGGATGACTTCATTCAGGAAGAACTTCGAGATGAGGATCTGAATGGAAGTTGACACAAGAATGATGATGAGAACCTTGATCTTTCCATCTAGGAAAAGAAGGGAAAGGTCAAGAAGTTTTTTAGTGGAGAGTCTACCTCTTAAGACAGAAAGAAGAAGGACAAGAGAAAATTCAAGTTCTTTTCATGTCACAAGTTTGGGCATTATGCAGGGAAATGTACTAACAAGAAGAAGGGTGGGAACAAAACGCAACTGGAGGTATTTGCATTAGCAAAGACTCAAATGGATGAGTTTTTCAAGAAGTTTGAACAAACAAAGTTCTTACATGTTTCTCAAAAATCCTTGGGCACCATATCAGTTGGTGCATGGTTGATAGATAGTGAAGCCACAAGTCATATGATAGGAGCATGAGAGGTTTTCAAGAGCTTCACAGAGTCTGACTCAAATATGTATGTGGTTGGTATGGGGACCAAGCATACAGTAAGGGGATATGGAACAATGCCATTCTTGATGGATTCAAGAGGTGTGTTGAGAGTGACAAATGTGCTATGGGTTTCATAACTCAATAGAAGTGTGTTCTCATTATCAATGATTAAGAAGTAGGGTTATGGTGTAGCATTCCAGGATGGATAGGAGTTGATCAAGCCTAGAGGATCTATCACAGACACAACAACGTTTTTTGGCGTTAGAGAGAGAAACATGAATAGGATAAAGGGACAGCCTATGTGAGCTATGATGAGCAACAACAAAGTGATAGAGAACAAGGAGAAGGTAACTTTGAAGGTTGAGCAGCTCAGAGGGAGTCAACCTTCAAGTTCAATTGGAATTGAGATTGAATTGATCAAACTGAATTGAGAATTTATCGAGGTGTGTAATTATTTTTACCATTATCTCCCCAATTTTCCATGTTATCGGGATGAACTGTCTTTTCCTTTTCTTGTCAAAGAAATGGGCCAAAAATTTATATTGCTTACATATTTCAACAAAAAATATTTTATCGAAAACATAATATGGAAAATATGAGGGTTTCTCATGAGAGCAGTAGAGCCTGATAACACTGAAATTCTCCATGGCTTCAAAAATTCCTCTCTTATCTAAGAAGTGTGTTTCTTCTAGCTATAGTCTAAATGTACTTGGTCCATGAATAAGCTTTTTAAAAGAGGATATGAGTGCATTGTTTACTTAATAGAAATGTTATGCGACCTTTTGTTTTCAAAGTGCATGATACCAAATTTGGACAAGGTCAAGTTTACAATTTACTTTCTTAGCCAAAAGAAATCCTTTGAAGGAGTGATAGTATGTAATGGTGAAAATTAAGTATGAGGACATGTAAAACTTTTTACTCTTTATAAAATTTCCCAAATGAAACGACAATTCGTTGGAAATAATCCTTTCCTAGTCAAACATTGTGTTTTCATGAATTGAAAAGTACAATATATACAGAGTGAGCGTGGGAATAGTAATCGTGGACTCTTGTCCAGCTAATTTAGTGAATAACCACACCTTTTATCCATATGGATTTTTAATGAACTCACTTGAATGCTTGAAAGGTATCTGGAAGAATTGTTGGGTCTTTGAGATAGCCTTGTAGAAGCTCAAATCCTCCATTCTTTGTCTTCAAAAAATCTTCGAATTCAACTATTTTGAAAGTCATCTTCGACTCTAGGATTCTGAGCATCCTCTTAAAAAATGAAGGGGCTAAAGAAATAGGAGATTCTCCTTATAACTAAATAATTATCTTCTTCTTGTAAAATTTGTCAATGAACCATGAAATCATCTCCTTGAAATCGTAGACTTATGGAACACAACCTGCTAATGCAATTCTTGATGTCCAAATCTTGTTTGAACTCTTCTCTGGAAGTGATAATGAATAGTAATATTTATATGCCCGTGACTACTAAATATTTGGTATTCTCATCCAAGTAGGTTTATAGTGTCTCCACAGAACTGTTCCTTTCTCCGAGTTCTCATACTTAATCAAGGTGACATATTAATGTACAATTATTTTCCAAATGTTATTATCAAAATACACATTTTTATCTTAATATTCTTTGGGGCTCTTGACTCAATAATTTTTAATGCAAATAATATTAAAATTAATGAGGAGTTGTCTCAAGAAGATCACAATTAATAACAATTGTTAAAACTTAACCAGTTTTAGTCATTTCCAGGAGATGTGTATTAAATGTACATCGAGGAATGTGACAAGACAATACCTTTATTGCCATGGGGAGGCAGAAAATCGGGATGGCGGAACGGCGGGGTAAGAGCACGACGGGGCAATGGGATTGTGTGGTTGGGGTATAGTATATGGAAGAAACATAAGAGTTACCACGGACCCAGGATGAGTAAGACTTGAGAAAAACACTAAGTATAAAACGTGGACCAGGACGGTGGGGTCACGTGTGTGGATGAGATGATCGGGGAATTAGCCTAAACCTGCGGTTAATCATTCCTTTTTGAAAAGTTTCTAAGTATAGGTACAAAATGTGGGTCGTGTAAGTCTAAATTGTCACCTATATTTGTATTATTAATTTAGGATATTAGTAATATATCCTCAAGTGATGACTAATGATTTAGTTAATATGTCCTAGCCTAGTTATCATGCATGATTTTAGGATCTAGAGAAAATCTCTCTATGAGGTGGCATCACCCATTGTACTATAAATATGTAACATTGGTGTGAATACAAAACAAATGTGTTGGATAGTATGCCTTTTCCACCATGTTGTTGTTCTTGTTTATATTTTATCAATTAGTATCAGAGCTTCTTTGTTTTATCAATTGGTATCAGAGCTCTTATGGTCTTAAGGGCCTAATAGCTTCTCAATGGTGAAGACATGGTGAAGAAATGGTGATGATATCAAAGCCATGGTGAAAATTGTGAAGGAAGAGCATCGATACTGAGTGAAGTTTAATTTTGAGGACCATATTGAGGACTGTATTGCGGATCATATCAAGGACCATATCACAGACTATATCAAGGACTGTATCATGGATTGTAACGTAGACTAGATCAGTTTTTAGTCTGGATTTATTTTTCAAGGAATGTCTTCAAAGATGAGAATAGACCCCTGATCTGGCGATTGCTCTAGTGGAAAGAGAATGAAGAAAAGATGCAGCACTCAACAACCAATGAAGAAAATATGCAGCACTAGAATTACACACAATCCAAGGAGAAGACATTACTGAAGAGGAAATTCGTTGATTTTGGAGTCCCTATTGGTAAAAATTATATTTCTCTTTCAATATTTATCCGTTTTTCACGATTTTAGTTGCGTTGGAAACTAGATTCCAAGAAGCACCAAAGGGTTTTTTGTTTTTCTCAAGATTCATCTTTGTTTTAAATTTATTGATCCCGTAAGAAACAATTTTTTTCCAATTGCAGAATATGCAACCATTAAAATGTAGATTTTGGTCTCCATACAAAGCCAACTTAAGCATACAACATAGCATTGGAAATGTGTTTTAGAGATATATCAAATCCCTCTCATTATTGATTGAAAAAATCAATGTTTAAAGATAAAAACTTTATGATAAAATTCTCCTCAAAATGGAAAACAAACGCTGAAAATGAAAAATGGTTTTTTCTCTGAACAATTTTTTTTTTTCTGCAATAAGAATGCAAATGGAACGCCTAGTTTATTACCTAAATGGGTATCCTCAGTTTTTTCGATTGATTTTTTGTTGATGAGATTTTATCCAAAAAAATTCTTAGGGTTTTCCCAACTTATAACGTCCAACGATCTGATCTTGTATTTGAAGTTCTTATTTGTTGGGATCTGATTCCAAGTCTCTATATTTATTATATTTATTTGATGCCCCTTCGACCCCGCATTCATTTTTGTGTGTAATTTTTTACTGTCGACGGATAAATCTATGGGAGATTCAAGCCAAATTATGACAGACTTTATCAGAGCAATGCCACTATGGTACTCAATTGTCTCTTGAACCTGTGGAAAATTCCATTGTCCCCACAGATGCATATTCCATGAACATCTTCTTCGTGACCTTGGAGCTCACATCGTTGACGATATGGACTAGAATACACCCCCATTGCTCTGATTCGCTTTGCGGAATGTTGAGCCAAGAAAGTGGTTAAACGTGCAAATAAAATCAATTGATTAAAGGGTGAAGAATGGCAGAATGTTTGACACTTAACTGTCCACATGTCACATCTTCCAGCTGAAGAGCAATAGATCTACTCAAACGTTTTTTATAAATTCGCTCAACATTTCATTCAACGATTTTCTCAACCAAGACCCCAATTCTCTCAGCAAATCTCCTACACTATTTTCTCTCATGCTCTCTACAGATGTGCTCATGCATGATATTCACATCTCAATGATTTCCTCATTTTTTGAGCCCCTTCTGCGCAATTTTGGTGGACAGTTTTTCAACTGATATTAAAATCATTGCAAAAAATATTTGTTCATATCAAGGTCTGTATTAAGGACTAGATGAAGGACCAGATTGAGGACCGGATGAAGGACCGAATAGAGGATCTGATGAAGGACCAAATTTTTTTTTAACATAAAGATATGGAGGTGAGTAAATGCAATATTAGTTGCTCATTTGTAAATGATATTGATCATGATTAAGAGATGTTCGTTATTTCTTTATGACTTAGGAAAATTTGTGAGTGAGTGATGAACTGAGATTGTAAGAAACTCATTTTTTGAGAAGACATTTATTGTTTTTTTTAAGTCTTTGAGAGCAGAAGAAAATTTTTATGAATTGAAAGCCTTGTTAAAACATGGTGAAGGAGAAAGTACATTCTATCCTTCCCATTGTATGTGGTCTCATAAGAGAGATACTTATAATAAAATTGAAGTTTTTTTGCTATGTATCCTAGATCTGCCCGAAATTGAATAAGGGGATCTTAGGTACACCTTACGTAGTGTATTGTGGTGAATATTTGCATAGTTGATTTATGATGTTTAATTTCTAGTTTTGACATAAACACGTTTGTAATGTATCACTTAACACATCATACATTGAGTACAAGGAAATCAAATTCATGCACACAAATTAATGACAATCAAGAACATATTACCAAGCATATGTAAAGAACATTCTCAAGCATTCAAGTCGTCAGCCACATCAGTAATGGACAAATAAAATATTTCAAACTCAACACATCATGAAGCATTTGAAGTTAAATTGTAACTTGCAAACAATGTTTGTTGTAAGATTACTTGATCAAGTTGATTTGTACTATAAATAGTGTATTTGTAAGTGTAATCAAGTTGAGTTGAATTGAATTTGTCATAAGGTTCATTTTCGGCTGAGCCCGACACCCTAGATTTATTTTTAGTTGAAATTGACAAGGTTGAGTACTTGAAACTCAAATCATTGTAAACATAAAGTTTGGATGCATTTTCGGTGGTAACCGACATCTTCAACTTCCTAAAAGCAAGTTCAAGTGAGAAACTTCAAGTGAGCGTGAAAGTATAAGAAAGTGCATGCAAGAATTTTCAAAAGTTCAAATGAGCGATTCAAGTGAGCAAGTTGCGGATAGGACTTCTTCTTTCAATTCAAATTGTAATCGGGATCTACCTGCACAAGGAGACCTCATTTACTGTTTTTTGAAATGGCTTGAAATCTAGAATTATTAGAGTTACTGAACACTCTAATAAACACCACCGAAGACAACACGATGATATTGAACAAAGAAACTCTTTAATCAGTTCTAACTTGTTTGCAAGTGACATAAGCTAAAGTTAGACTTCTTCAAGCACAATCCCAACTATTGAATGATGAAATCACTGATCTCAAAAATCAACAGCTAGTGAAGTGTTTTGAACTAGTTTTTGTTCAATACAATCCTCTCTATGATGATGATGATCAACATTCAATGAAGGATAAACTCAACAAGACAATTGCAGATGCATACAAAGATGAAGCTATTCATGAAACTACTTTTCAAGAGTTTTCTTTTAAGTTTAGTGAAGAAAACCTTTCAATGTTGCAATAACATGCAGTAAATCCACTTCCATGGATTTCAAAACAACAAGTTCAGAATACTCTCTCCAAACCCATCATCAGACCTTGGGAATAAATCATCTACAACAAGAATAGAACGGGACTTGGATATGACAAGGAAGTTACCCTTCATATTCCTGATTATTCCAGACCAATCAAGTTTCATAGTGTTGGATTCCTTCAAGAAGCTTCAACTTCACTTGTGCAAGTTCAACATCAAAATGGTAAGAAAAAACAACATTGTAATCGAGTTGGTAACATGGAGAATCAGTGTTTTTATCTCCATCCTTGCCAACATTATGGCAAGCATAACCATTCTTCAGAAAAATGTTCAACACTGAAGAAACCTGCAAGATTGAAGTTTTATTATGAGTGGATTGATCCTTGGAAATGGTCATCAACAACCAAGCGACTATATAAGTCTTACTGTAGAATTAAATCTCGAGTAAAAGACCAATCTTGTAGAACATAACATTTTTGTACCTCACATAAGTGGTCCCCTTATGGCATAGCTTTCGAGCATGGCCTTCACGGGATGAGATAATATGTGGTTTTTTTTGCATGCCCACTTTGTGTTGTACTCAAATGGAACAAGTAAGGTACTCTCATGAGAATCAAAGGAGGGAGTACAATGATGTAACTCTCATGCACCTTAGGGGCGGGGGATTTCAAAATTCTAGTGACGATGGTTCATGAAACCACTTGTGGTCTCTCCTTTCAGCTGAAAAAGGGGGGAACTGATGATGGAATTGAAGATGGTTGTCAGACATAAATTTTTGACAACAAAAAACATCATATATGCCAGATGGGCATGAAATTTTCCAAATGGGAAATTGCGGTCTATAGATGACAAACTTTAGTAGAATTATGGTTCATTAAGTTTAAGTTGAATCATACATAATTGGGATGTTGATTTTGATTTTGAAAGAAATGATGTGGACGTTTGGTTCACATAGATGGTCATTCGACCTAGAAGAGGACAAGAGGATCCTTTTGCATTGTAGCTTAGCATTTGATTGAGTTGTTAGACATTTTTATGGATGTGTCAGACTAGAAGTTGATTCACTTCTCTTGGTTCGCTCTCATCAGATTGGAGTTTACTTTAAGTGAAAATTTTGCATGCATCCTAGCTCACATGATTACATAGTGATATTTTTCATAGATGAAAGACTTTAGCAAAATTATGGTTCAATACGTTTAAGTTGAATCATACACAATTGGGATGTTGATTTTGATTTTGAGAGCAATGATGTGGACGTTTGGTTCACATAGATGGTCATTCAACCTAGTAGAGGACAAGAGGATCCTTCTGCATTGCAGCTTGGCATTTGATTGAGTTGTCATGTATTTTCAGGGATGTGTCAGACTATAAGTTGATTCACTTATCTTGGTTTTCTCTCATCAGTTTGGAGTTTACATTAAGTGAAAAAATTGCACTCATCCCGACTCACATGTTTACATAGTGAGATTTTTCAAAGATGGCAGACTTTGGCAAGATTATGATTCAATGACTTGCAATTGAATCATACACACAGTATACATTGGGATGCTATTGGACACCTAAAAGTGTCAAGATTGGTTAGTGGTTATCCAAAACCCATCATATACACAGTATCAACTGGTCATTGGTTATCCCAAACCACATATTCATAGAGCACTTCAGTGATACACTGATAGTAGAGTGGTGATATTACATGTTCACCAATTAGCAGAAGACATCAGATTCTTCTAGCTCAAATACTTGGAAAAATGATCAAATTGTCAAGCAATCAGGAAATTTTCAGATATTGTAGTTGTTCACTTCCATATCTCAGCTCTCTTTCAGTTCATTTCAGATGAACAATTCAGCATCCAGATTGGAGGTTTTTCAAGCAGTTCTTCATTGAGGCTTAGCTAAGGAGTTTCACTATGAAGACTTGGCATTGATACCATGAGAAGGCCTCCTTATAGAAGGCTTTATTTCACCATGAGAAGGCCTCCTTATATAAGCTTGGAGACACCCAACCACCTTAGAGAATCTTGGTATAGGTTGAGGAGCCCTCTCCATCTGTTGTGGATCCTCCCTAAGATCCAACCTTGACCTCAGATTCGAATCCAACCAACTCCA
Source organism: Picea sitchensis (assembly GCA_010110895.2). NCBI lineage: Eukaryota > Viridiplantae > Streptophyta > Pinopsida > Pinales > Pinaceae > Picea > Picea sitchensis. The sequence goes on along the minus strand of SNQJ01S0205777.1, from coordinate 4,030 downwards.
GAGATGAGGGGAATTTTTCCCTAATTTTCCTCAACAGTCCAATATTTCCTCAAACAGCCCAGTGCTCCCTCGGAATGGGGCGCAGGGTGTTGCAACGCTCCCCCAAAGAAGGGTAGGGAGCGTTGGCACTCCCTGATAGTGGGTAGGGGAGAAATGCCCAAAATTTCCTTAAAAAATCCCAGCGCTCCCCCAGAAGGGTGCACAGAGTGTTGGAGTGCTCCCCCAAAGAAGGGTAGGGAGGGTTGACACTCCTGATAGTGGGTAGGGGAGTGCTAGCCTTCAAAAATGACTTTTGAGTGGTTTTTTCCATGGTAAAAGCTTTGTACTCTCCATCAGATGATTTCTCCTTCTTAAACCGGTCTTTGAAGTGTCCTTGTGATGTTGTTCGAGACATGACATGGGCAAGATGACTGTATGATGTTTGTGACACTTGTGACACTTATGGATAATAAGAGACACTTTCGACACTTGTAATGACCACAATAGGTCATCATTGAAGTGAGTAATTTTGATGTGTAACAGATTGCCCCCCAAAGTGCGAAGTTAGAAGACGAAAACTGATGACTGAAGTACTTTGTATACTTTTTCAAGAAAGGGTATGGACTCGGAGAACCTAGTAGAAGCTACACACAACCATCAAACAAATATTATGATATGTTTCAAACCCAGGGCAAGCATACCTATGCTTAGGTGACAAAGACTTGTCAGGTATGGCCGACATAAGATACACTGCGGATCCATAATTATATTAACAAAAATGATATAGCCACCAAAGATACAATGTGGATCTATACTTCCATGACATGAACTGATCATAGCCACGAAAAATACACAGTGGATTTGAGAAATGACAATACATAGCCACAGACCAATACAAAGTGGATCTATATAACAATATATGTGTCAATATTCAAGAGAAGCTCCGTCGCAACCTGGGTAAAGTACATATCAGAGTGATTACTCAACTCAGGGTCTTCTTACCGATCTTGATGTAGTATGAATCTAACCATGTGAATAGATGTTTTGATGTCAAACATGCCAGAAACCACTTGATTACCGGTCAATGAGGTAAACCGTTAACAAGTGTGAGGGAATTCACCATTGATCTCAATGATTCCCAAGGTACCCTAGTACATTCCAAGGAATGTGAATAGATGAGATGAAGTCGAACATCCATGGAATCATCCGATCAGAGGTCAATGATGTAAACCCACTGTCGAAAGAGAGGAGGCCTTCCATTGAGGCATGCAGGTCCCAAGGTACTAACTGGTTTCTAAGTCTAATTCCTGGATAATGTGTTCAAGTCAATAGGAATAGACTCGTTGAAGGAGGGCCTTGATGTATCCTCCATCAACGACATGAAACAGACACAAAGATGTAAATTGGTGGATCAAATGAACATGGACTGACACGGGTATTGAAACAAGAAATTTGTGATGGTTGAATCTCGAGGAAGATACTTCCCTTGAACACTAAGGCACAACAACAGAAACATGACATGGACCAAAACACGATAATGTAGTGGATATTGTGACTTTCGTCGGGTGACCCAAAGGAGTAAAGAAGCTCAAAGGATTGGTTCAGTGCAGAGGTTCAGCGGATTAAAATGTATGAAAAGACAAAGTTTCATGTTCAAGGGCGACCGTAAGAGTGACTGTGATGTTTTCAAAGACTGCTTGGCTTTCTTCCTTCAAA
>SNQJ01S0205775.1:0-16436 GCA_010110895.2 Picea sitchensis | reverse complement strand
CAAGCATGGGTCCTCCAACCATTCTTCTAGGATAACTCAATCCGCAAAGCGTGTTCCCGTGATGGATTTCACCATAAGGGGACCAATTTGGAGTTCATCCATTTTTGCACCTTATCGACCATGATAAGACTATAATGATTCATCTTTGCATCAATCCAACACTGCATCATATACATCAACTATGCATCATGTATCAATGACAACTCATTGATCCATCTTCATCATATCAATGAAAACTCATTGATCCATCTTCATCAAGGACAATACATATTACATTACATCAATCATCAATCAATCAATTAATCCTTTGGCATCAATCAATCACTTGAGATCAATCAATCAAACCATTGGCATCAATGACAACATGATCCAACACAGTGGACTGTTGAAGGTTTTCGACAACATATTATTTTTGGATGTTTTGGATATTATATTTTTGGATATGATTTGAAATATCATTGATATTTAATTTTAAAATTATGGAAATTATTATGGGATCCACATGGAGGGATGTGTCTGATTTATTGTCTAGTTTGTTTATTTTTGTTAAAGAAAATACAAGGAGTCACAAGGGGTCCCACCTACTAGCTATTATTTATTGAAAGACCCTTATTATTATTAATTATTCCCCTAAACTAAAAGTTAGTTGAGTTTTAGTTAACTTAACTAAATGAAGTATTTGAACTACTTCAACTAATTTGGAATGTATAAAAGAAAAATGAGAAGGAAGAATAAGAGGAGACTAGAAGGAGAAAACATACTAAGGTTTTCTCTTGAGTTTTACTGAGATAGTTCAGTTTTCATTCATTCTTCAATTCATTAAAATCCTAATTCTCTTTTATGACATCAAGGTCCTATTGTAGACAACAAGATTCAAAGTTGAATTACATCATTTAGACACTTGTTTTCAGAGGTGTTGATCTATCTTTGATTGTCTGTGTAGACTTATCTGTTTATGAATTAAATTTCATGACTGATAAAGGATATTGTGCAGAGTCAGGTGGGAAGCAATCAATGGAAAAATGATCCATATTTTAAAGTTCAGTTTTTACTTCCTGTCAGAGTCCTTTTGTATGGTTTTCATTGGGGATATCTAAGTTTGACTTTGGTCCAAACTCCCTCAGGGATTTTTGTAAAGAGAACGATTMTTTTGATTTCTTGGAATAAAATAAGMGATTGTTATTATGTATCATCTCTGTTTATATGTGACTTGGTACTTTTTCGTTTGTCTCCACATTTACTTTTTGCATCTGTTATATTAAGAAAATTGTATAAAAATGTTATATTTTTGCAACAATATTTAATTCAAAAAATTGTCCTAACCCCTTGTAATTAATACTTGTGGATTGGGAAACACTTTTGAGGATATAAACATAGGGTAATATTCCCGAATATCTTTCATTAGCCAAGAAATATCTGAATATGTTTGAGTAAGATAATTTCATATCTTTTCCTCAACAACATGCATCTACATGCACATGAAATTCTTTAGCCCAATATGAAAATACTAAAATCAACACAGTGACCATATTCTGCTTCAAAATATCTAGACTCTTCTGGCATTCATCATTCCACTAGTACTTAGTATCCTTCTTCAACAACTTCTCCATTGGCGTAGTGATCTGTGCATATCCCTTGATGAATTTTCTGTAGTACCCAATATATCGCAATGTACTCTTCAATTGGCGCATTGAATTTGGTGGTGGTAAGTTAACTATGACAACAATTTTAGCAAGATCAACCAATAGACCTTGTTTACACACCACATGTCCTAATAAAATGCCAAAAGATGTGCTAAAAATACATTTATTAATGTTTAGTGATATATGACACTGTCTGCATCTTTCCAACATCAACCTTAATACTTCAACATGATATTTCAGTAAACTTAACATTGTCTAGTCATCCAAGTAATCCTACAAAAATTTATGAATAAAGTCCTTGAAAGCTAATGCTACTACTCTTGAAAAAATGGTCGATGCATTCTTCAATCCAAATAAAATAATTGTATATTGAAATGAGCCCCACTCTATAGAAATTTTTTTCTTGTGTCTATCTTCTGGCACAATCCTTATCTGATGATAACCTGAAAATCCATCTGTAAAATAATAAGCTTCTTGACTCCCTACATTTTCCAAAAACTCTTTTGTAAAAGGGGTAGAAAAAGGATCATGTAGGAAAGAATCATTGAATTTTCTCAAATCTACATAAATCCTGATCCCTCGTTGCTTATTTTCTTGCACCACTATAAGATTGATCCATTCTAATTCTTCTATAGATTCTATAACACCAACTTCTAGCATCTTGTCAATTTATGTATTCACCTTCTCTTTGCATGTTGGATTCAATCTATACAACCTCTGTCTGATAGGTATTGCTTCTAGCTTCAAATATATTTTCATCTCTCCTAGCTCTCCCTCTATCCCCTTCATTTATGAAAATGTTGCTGGAAATAATTCATTGTACTCGCGCAATAATTCTATGATCTTTTCTATTGTATGATGATCCCAATAATATCCAATACTAGCCATATTTTTGTTATCTGCAATTCCAATGTTGACTTTATTAATCTTTAAAGGTTCATCATAATATTCTCAGTCCATCTTGGGACCTTCTACTTCTGGGATCTGTATGTTGCGCATATTATCTTCTTCAGGTTATTCTTCTGCTACATGATAACAATGTAGTAATTATTTGATTGTCTGACTAGCCTTCCTATGAGATGATGTAATTATTTCAAACTATGGTTCTTCAAATATCCTGTCTCTTACCACTTTCATCATTGTGTCCATCTATGGATTGTCATGCTCAAAGGAAAATGTAACTACAAAGTGCAGTTGTATTTCTTCCCAGTTGGTAGTTTCTCTACATTGTTCCTGTTTTGTGTACCATTTCTTCAAAATGCCTTCTAGTTTGTGAATAAAATGGTGTGTTCATTATTCTGGTGGTACTAATCTCCAATAAACTATGCACTTCTCTACATGCTCTTGGGGTTTTCCAAATCCTTCATATTTCTCCTCATATTTTTTCTCATGTTCTGTCTTGAATCTGATGTGCAGTGTCCTTTTGCACTCGAACAAATTGTTGATCTTTGCCTTATGTGTACCCCACCATCTTGTAGGTGTAGATTTTAAAGAAATATATTGTGCTAGTAATCCCTGGTTTTCCATAAATTCTACCTCATATTTCATCAAAAATTATTCTAAATAGTTTGATCCATAAAACGTGGGAGGTTCTCTTACCTCTATAGTACGAATCCACCTCATCACACACATCATTCTAACACACCTTCTGCTAGATAATTCATGTAATCGTTGTTGCAAGTTTTCAAGTCCTGTGTCAAAGTCTGAATCACATGAACTAATACTCCTCCAACTAAGCATGTCATATGTAGTTGGGTTGATATAATATTCTTTACGTGCAGTAGTCCTGTATAGATTATTCACATATTCTATAATAATATTATCCGTTGCAGGTTCCACATACCTTCCTCCTTCTTAGGGATCCAATGGAACAATAACTCTATATTCTCCAGGATGATGATCAAAAGAGTTCTAAAGAAGAAGAAATATTTTTTGAAGAAGATTCAGATGAAGAAACCAACCTTGATTCCTTTTGGGGATACAAAGAAAACGTAGAGAGTGAACAAGAAGATGAGAATATTGAAAAGTTGAAGCATGTTGAAACTGGAAATAACAAGCTTAGAAACACAAACATAATACTAAAACCTGAATTGAGTAGTTGTGAAGAAGAGAATTACAGGCTTGAAAAGACCATTGGTAGCTTGAAGGAACAATTAGAAGATTATGAGAAATTGAAAGAAAAATTGGATCACACAAAAGGGGAGATACTATTGAGATCCTTAGCAGTCAAAGATATCCAAATGACAAGATAGGACTAGGATACAATGACAGTTTGAAGAAAACAAAACAAGAGAAGGAAGATGAAAAGGATGAAACCAACACTCCAGATCAAGTTGAACAACAAGATAGAAGACTATAATTCAAAAGGAATGAGACATCAAGAAGATCCTCTCCCATCATGTATGAAATAAATTATTATGAAGGAAAATACAGAAGCATAGATCGTGAACCCAAATGGACTACACCACAAAGATCACTTACTCCCAGGTATCAAAATTTATTTCTTGGACATTGTTATACTTGTGGAAATTTTGGACACAAGGAAATCAACTGTAGAATCAATGAAAGGAATAATTGTGCAAGATACATGAATGGTGAAAATAGTAGATATGGAAATGTTTGCATACCTGTCAACAAAAATTATAATCCATTTGACCTATTAATGGATCAAAATATTGTATGCTACAAGTGCAATAATCTTGGTCACAAAGCACGAGATTGCAGAGAGATGAAGGAAGATATTCCTATGCCAAATGTCCCTGTACCAACTATAACATGGAAAAGGAAAGAAATTCCACACAAAGAAAACTGTCGAATAACATTGGTCACTAAAGAATGCAAAGAATAAGATGAATGGTTCATAGACAATGAATGTGCATCTCATATGACCGGAGATCAAAGAAAAATTGTCATCTTGAAGAAAAAGGGTGGAAATGTTACATTTGGAGATGAATAATCTACCAAAATACTTGGAAAAGGAACTGCAAAGCTTGGAAGTGAAAATGTAAAAGCAGGAAAAATATTATTGGTTGAAGATCTGAAGCATAATCTCCTCAGTGTCAGAAAAGTATGTGATCAAGGATACACTCTAATGTTTGACTACCAAAAATGTAAAATCAGAGAAAAGAATTCAGGAAGATTGGTTGCAATTGCAACAAGAAGACCGAACAACATATACATCCTAGAAATGAAGAAGAGAGAGAATACTTAAGCCACACAAAAGGATTCCAATTAAGAAAAATCCCCAAAGACCAAAAATAAGGAGGAAGTATTATTGAGTGCCACATGTTCAGGGGGAGCAACCCCAAAGAAGAAGGTCACCATATGCCATTGAACTCAGGGGCAGAAGCCCCACCCTTTTCCATTGATGTCAAAGGGGGAGAGAAATTGGTATCATGATGACAAGGGGAGCATGAGTGTTTCCATCAATGACAAAGGGGGAGATTGTTGGAATATTGCTTATTGTAATTGATGTCAAACCTAGTCATTGGTTTTAGTCATTGATGTCAACCCTAGCCATTGGATTTTGGACCCAATAGTTGATCGAAGTGGATAGACATGAAGAAAATTACACATGTAGGTACAACACCCATGGATGGATAGTATAAGTCATGCCATTTCTGGTGGTATGTGGCACTCCGCGTGGATCCTCACGATTGAGGAGAAATGAATTTTTGAAGATGACAATGTGAATTGAAGCAAAAACTACATGTCAACCCTAATGTTAAAATGAAGCGATATAAAAGGTATAAATACATCTCATTATACATTCATTTTTGAACATACACAAGTTTGTTAATGAACAAGGAGATATATTTCGAATTTGAGAGGAAAGCTAAAGTAAAGAAGGTCGAATTTCAAGGGAGGATGAAGTCTTTTGTTGATGTGTTCTAAGGTATGTTATTTATAGGTCATCTTACCATTTTCTCTATAAATTTGTTTCTAGAATGATTCAGATGGTGAAATTTGAATGATATTGAGAAGACATATCTAGGTACATGTGCTAAAAATTTCATCTTTTTCTTCGCTATAATTTTGGAGACACACTATGTGGAAGATAGGGTTTTTGACTAGTCCTGAAGTTAGTCATAAACATGTGTTCCATGTAAAACAATCATAACGTCTTCATAGAGAATCCAAATGAAGTGAGACCAATTGAATTGGAAATAGTATGGGATGCAGTTTCCTGTGTACAAATTTCAGAATATTATGTTAAATATTGAGCGCAGGGCATGTTGTACAAGTTCGCTCTCCTGAATAAACCAAAATTGAATAAGGTCTACCATTTTCTCTATAACTCCTTTTCTAGGAGGATTCAGAGAGTGAAACTTGGAGGAGTTTTAGAGAATACATTGAGTAATATTATCTACAAGATCGGGGTATTCCAAGAAGTGAAGAATTGTAGAATTTGAAGAAGTCTCATGAAGCATTATCAACTCTATGTGATGGTTGGTTGATGGTGATAATTTAATGTAAAGTTTTATTATCTCTCATATATTCTTGGGTGGAAGGAAGGGGCAAGGATGGAGAGGCTAAACCTCTCTTGATATTGGATTATTGTATTTTTATTTTGGAGGTTTATCCCTCCCTTTATATTTGGAAGTTGTATCTACCTTTGGAAGTCATTACTTCCCTTGAACAATAACTATTGATTATTTCTCATATATTGTGCATGTTGTATTGTGGTGTATTGGTGTAACTCTTCTACTATTGTTCATTGTTCATTGGATATAATCGAATATATAATATGGTTGCATAAGCATTGTGGTTTATTGGTGTAACTCTTCTACCATTGTTCATTGTCATCGATAACCTAATATATAATCTGCTTGAAGTATAAGTTGATTTTTTTAATTGTACTTGATAATAATTCAACCCCCTCTCGCATCAAAACCATCTCAGAAATTAATCAACTCTTGACCTCTACATTATCCAATACTTCATATGCAAATGGGGTAGGGAAAGGATCATGTAAGAAAGTATCATTTTCATTTACTGGTTAAAACAGATCATGATCTCCTTGCTTCTTATCCCACACCACCATAGGGCTAATCCATCTGATTCTTCCATAGGTTCTTTGACACCATCTTATAACTTTTTTTCAATTTATGCCTTCACTTTCTAATTTCTATAAATTAGATTCAACCTATAAGGTCTATGTCTTATTGGTCTGGCATATGGTTTCAAAGGGATCTTTATCTCACCTAATTACCTTCTCTAAACCTTCCATATATGAAAAACGCTTGATGGAAATAGTCACCAGGGACTGGGTAAGAATCAAGTATTATTCTACTATCCATCAGTCTCCCAATAATCTCCACCACTTTCCATCTTGGGTTTTTGTTCCAATTTTTACCTTCTTTATCTTCAATGGGGATTCATAATATTCTAATTATAATTGTGGATCTTTGACTTATCTTTCTCCTTCAACTTATGGGATCTTGATATTGCGTGGGTTTTCTTCTGCTGGATATTCTTCTTCCGCGACATGATAACAATGTAGCAACCCGCCTAACTATCTCAAGCTTTCTCTTTCCGATATGTTGGGTCACAATATCCACTCTCAGTTCTTCAAAAATCCTCGCCTCTTTACCACCCTCTCTCAAAGTTGTCATATCTATTTCATGGGCTCCTTTACATCAAAGGAAATGTAATCACAAGATTCTCAATATTTCTTCACAATTTGCAGCTCTCAGACAGTTCTTGCCTGAAAAATTCACTTTGGAATGCCTTCTAATGTGTGAATAAAATGATGTATCCATTCTTCCTCGGGTGGTGCTATTATCCATTGAATCATGCACCTACATATGTTTTCTATGGGTTGTCCAAATCCATCATAATTCTCCAAAACTATGTTCTCCGCTTTCCTCATGCCAAATCTACCGCGAGTAAACCTTTAAACCTAAAACCTGCTTATTAATGTTTTCCCTCTTTATGTGTATCCCACCAATGGGAAGGTGTTTCTTTCAAGGAAATGTATTATGATGGAAATCTCTAATTCTCAAAAAATTCTACCTCAAACTTTCTCAAGAATTATTCTAAATTATCCATCATAAAAGTAGGAGGTTCTCGACCGAGGCTCCCAGTCCAAAATGCCTAAAATGAAAGTTCTCGTAATTGAACGAAACCAATTCCATTTCAACCATCTCATAATTCTAATTCTCAATTACATATTTAGTTTCTCAAATGAACTTATGTATGTAGATTTATCACACTCTGACCGGCTTTCCCAAAATGTGTAAAAGCCAACAGTGTGTGGAATGTTGACGCCAAAGATGACATAACCATGCCGACGTAGGGCATCGGTGACATGTGACAACACTACAGTAGTTGATTGGGCATAGGGAAGATCCACTCAGAAGTTTACAAGTGGGTGACTTTAGAAGTGAGAATGAAAAAGGTGCCATGTGGCTCCATGCACGCCACATGGCAACTATCAATCAACGCGCTTCAAAAATAATTTTGGGGTTTGTGGGTTTTGAACCCATGACCTATGATCAAGAAAAAATTCTTGGGAGAGGACCATTGGCCAACGCACCCACGTTGAAGCTTTGGGTTAAAACCCACTTTTATATAGTTAAAATGGTGGCAAGGTTTAAATTAGTGTAAAGGTCAGCTAACTCTCAACCTGCTACTCTTTTGTCACAACTGTGGGTGTGGTGCATTGGCATAACCACTCATCCATCAAATCAAGGGGGTGTGTATTGGTTGGCACCCTAAACCATATTCTTTGGGGCCATAACTAGAGGGCTAGGTACAATAGGAGCGATGTGGTCCCATTACTTTGCAGCACGTGACCACTATGTGAGGGCTAGGGGCCAACGTAAAACCCAAAGGGATGGAACTTGACCACCTTAGTACCCATTTGACCTATTTATGCACGCGTTCCCAACCCTTTTGGGCTTATTTTGAATTTTTTTATGCATAATGGGTTTATTTCCCTATAGCTCGGCCTTAATTTGGGCATTTTTTGAGGATATTTCTCACATTTAAGGGGATTTGATCCCAAAAAAGAGCCCATTCCTTGCAGCTGGGCTTCCCACATGAGCCTAAAAACTATATAAATCAAGACTTTTGAGCTTGAGAGGCAACTTTGTATGTAGGGAATGTGAAGAAGAGTTGGAGTCTTGAGCCCATTTTTCTCATGTTTAGAGGGGCATTTTGTCATGTTTTGAGAGGATTTTATTGAGGCATGTGCGCATCTGCACAAGGAGGTCCCGTGTGAAATAACAGATCATAGGTATTTTGTAAAAACAAAGAGCCAATGTAAAGAGAACTTGAGCATTTGAAGAGCAATAAAAAGGTCCCCCACTTGGAAGCAGTCTCTAGGGATGCAGCCAGCATCATAAACCTGCTAACAAGTTCTTGTGTCTACTTCTCTTTATTGTTTTCTTTTATCTTCTCTTTATTTTGCAACATGGTTTATGATGACTGAACTCTTTAATAATTTATAAGCATCAAGTAAATGTCATAATTGTTATTCTGCAACAAGTTATGGAGTTTTATATGTTTCACATTCTTATTGGTCCGATGCATAAAGTACATAAACTTAATTTTCAATGAAAGTAATACCTCCATTTTTGGATCAAGTTTAAGGTATCGAAGAATTTGGTTTTGAAGGTTTGATATGAATTGCAAGCATTGGATTCTCACAAGAGCCAAACTCAAGCGAGGAGAAGGCCAAATCCCGAGGCTTTTAATCCATGGATTCAAAGGAGATCTCATAAAAAAGAGATGTCTTCACTGAGGAAACTAGGTCCTTATGCATATGCGCACAATTTATTTGAGGCATTTCAATTGATTAAATCCATGGTAGAGGAACTTTACCATGAAAGAAGACATTAAACGTGAAGGAATCCAAATGTTGAAGAAGGTGATTTTTCTGTTAGTGAGAAGAAGGAGGATTTGACGGAAGGGACCTTCAAACCTCCTCCCTCTCATCCTTTGTCATCTATAATGAAGAAAGTTTACATTCCTCCAAGGAAAAGAAACCTAAAAAACTCATCATTCTTCTAATATGCCTTTGTCTCTTGATGTAAAGTTTAATTTACCCACTTATGATAGTGAATTAGATGCATAAAAGCTAGATAATTGGGTTAGAAAGGTAGAAGTCTATTGCAAGATACAAAGGATTGTTGATGATGAAACAAAGATCCACCTTGCAAGTCTCAAATTGGGAGGTACAACTCTCATATGGTGGAAAGGAAAACTAAATATGATCTCAAGAAAAATGGTAAAACACCCTCTTGGAATGATTTTATCACCGTGATTGAAGAAACATTATCTCATTAGCTTACATGCAACACGAAATGATGAATTGGAAAAGTTTAAATCAAGATAAGAATCAAAGTGTACAAGATTATACTCAAACGTTTCATAAGAAAGCATTAAATTTGGGTATTCCCTTATATACACAATAGACACTCCTAAAATATATCGGCGGTTTACATTCTTATCTTAAGCAAACTATTCTTATGCTAAATCCTTATAACTTTGATGAAGTATGTATACAAGATACTAACATTGAACAAAGTAAAGGGAATGTTGGTGATGGTGTTTCTACAAATACTTGGCATGGAAAATATCTGTGAAAAGAAAAGAGAAAGAGAAGAAGACGACCACAACAAGAAAGGAGAAGCCTACTTGCAAGCATTGTAATAAGGTAGGCCATGATGAAGATCATCGTTGGATCTTACATCCCGAGTTGAAGCCAAAGAAGTATTCCAATCAAGGGAGAAATAATATGACAACTGCACTAGTTCAAGTGGATCTGGAATCCCACCGTGATGAGACAGACCAGCTATGGGAATCTAAGGTATAAATTTTGTTGCAAGTACCAGCTCTTCAAGTAACAATAATCTCAAAAGAGAGAATTGAACTTTTCCACATAAGGGTCATAACAAATAATGTTAAATTGATACTCTTGTAGACAGTGGATCACAAGATAATCTAATCAATGAAGATGTTGTAAATAATTTGGGACTTGAAACTAAGTCACATCCTAGACCACATCCATTGGGATGGATATGTGGTGATACTAATTTGCAAGTAACCAAGCAATTAAAATTAAGTTTGAAATCACTTTATAATTCATGTTGATGAAGTAGAGCCTGGAGAGTAGTGCCACCTGACATTTGTGTAATTGGTTCCAAAGCCCATACTATGATAGAAAATCCATATTCTACAAGGAGGAAAATAAATATTGCTTCAAGAAAGATGGGAAAGAGTACACTACTCATGCTCATGTCATAAAAACTGACAGATATTTTGCCAACTACAAGGCGTCTTAAAAGAATGGTAAATGCAAGAAAAATTTCAACACTTATGTCTGTAACAAATCAAGAAGTTAGTGATGCTAAATATGAGATGGTTCAGTATGTTTCTAACAATCATGAAGTGTCACAAGAAGTACAACATGAGGTTCAGTTGCATACTTTGATTATTGTTCCAGTTCAGAATGAGAAGCATGTTTTTTCATTCTCATTCGCATATTCAGTATTGTTGTTTAGTTTTTTTCTATTCAGTGGTGTATGGCTACTAAATGCGACAAAGAATGTAGATGATTGTGCAATAAATGGGATGGTTACTTTGATAAACAATGGTATCTCAGTTTTTATGTTTGTTGTGATTAGTCAGGTGATCAATGTCCCAGCAGAAAGGATGGATGATATAGGACAAGTGGGGAGGCAGTAACCTCACTTCTTACCTGATTAAAACTAGACTTTTGGTGGTCCGAAATATTCCAAGTGGGGACGAATGATCCAGGAGGCTCCTCGGGTCCATAAAATGATAAAAAATGAAAGTTCTAGGAATTGAATGAAACCAATTCCATTGCAACCATCTTGTTGCGTTGATTTTGTCCATATATTTACTTTCTCAAACATACATTGTATGCGAGAGTTATCACACTCTAACCGTTTTCCCAAATAGATAAAAAGTCAACAGGAAAAAAAGTCAATACTGACATCAACATGTTGACATAACATTGAGACAGGTGGCAACACTGCAGCAGTTGATTGGGCACAGGGAAGATCCACTCAGAAGTTGACAAGTGGCATTTTAGGTAGACAAATGAAGAGGTGTCACGTGGCCCAGACCTGGGCTGCCACATGACACCATATAACTAGATGCAGTTTAAAATGTTGTTGGGGTTCATGGGTTTTGAACCCATGACCTATGATCAAGCACAAAGTATTGGGAGAGGACCATTGGCCAACACACCCATGTTGAAGCTTGGGGTTAAAAACCACTTTTATATAGTTAAAGGGGGTTGGGGCCTAGCCCCAACCCGAGGTTTCTTATCAAAGCATACAAATAGGGGCACGACGCATTGGTATAACCGCCCATCCATCGGGCTCGTATTGGTTGGAACCCTGCACCATATTCTTCTGGGGAATAACCAGAAGGCTAGGCACAATAGGAGGGGCATTGTCCCATTACTTTGCAGCACATGACCACTATGTGAGGGCTAGGGGCCAGTGCACAGCCCAAAGGGTTGGTGCTTGGCCACCTTAGTACCTATGTGACCTATTGATGCACGCATGCCCAACCTTTTTGGGATTATTCTGATTTTTTTATGCACAATGGGTTTATTTCCCTATAGTTTGGCCCATATTGGGCATTTTTTAGGATAGTTTGGCCATTTGAAGGGGGATTTGATCCCAAAAAGAGGCCAGATTCTAGTGGGAAGTTGGGCTTCCTCATCTGAGCCTAAAAAATATATAAACCATGCTTTTTGATCTTGAGAGGTAACTTTTTGTATGCAGGGAATGTGAAGAAGAGTTGGAGTTTTGAGCACTTTTCTCATGTTTTGAGGGGCATTTTGTCATGTTTTGAGAGGAGTTTGTTGAGGCTTGTATGTATCTAAACAAGGAGGTCTTGTACAAAAAATCAGAATTCTTTTGTAACATCAAAGAGCCAATGTAAAGATAACTTGAGCATTTGAAGAGAAATAAAGAGGTCCTCCACTTGGAAGCGGGCCCGAAGACGTAGACAAAGATTGATGAACTCCGTTAACAAGTTCTTGTGTCTACTTCTCTTTCTTGTTTTATTATATCTTCTCTTATTTTGCAGCATGGTTTATGATGAATGAACTCTTTAATCATTTATGAGCATTAAGTAAAAGTCATAATTATTATTCCGCAACAAGTTATAGAGTTTTATGTGTTTCACATTCTTATTGATCCGATGCATAAAGTACATAAACTTAATTTTCAATTTGTCAGTAAAACCTCTCATTTTTGGATCATTCCCTTACCTCTGTACCAACCCATCTTAGCATGCGTGGAATTCTGGCACATCTTCGGGTAGATAGTTCATGTAATCATTGTTTTCAGTTCTCCATACATTTGTCAGAGTTTGAGGCACCATAAATAATACTCCTCCAACTCAACATTCCATTCGCATTTGGGTTGACGTAATCCTCTTCGCACGCAATAGTTCTATATAGTTGATTTGTGTCTTCTATAATAAAATTTTCTATCGCAGGTTCCACATATCTTCCTCCTTCTAAGGGATCTAATGGAACAATAAATTTGTACTCCCCTGATTCAAAGATCATCTTCCTGGTATTCAAGTTAAAAACAACCCAGTTATCAAAATCCAAGTCCATACCCAACAATGATGGATATGGTAAAGTATTATCTACTATGTTAATGACTTCAAAGTTTGTCATGGTGTGCACACCATCTAGGTCTACTGGTATCCCCTTCAATCTACCAATTTGCACTACTCTATGTTGGTTTTCTAGCTTCAACTAAATAGGTGAATACCCCAATGTAGGCTCCCCCATAGCTTCCCATGTCTTCTTTGGCATAACATTGACATCAGACCCTAATTCTAGTATGATATCCCCCATATTAAAATATCCAATATTTGCATTCAAACTGAATTCCCTACATGTTCTTCTCTTCTTACGGACTTGATTCACTGTCTTTACCCCTTCTTCCCTAGAATTACACTTTTCCAATAGACTCTGCAGTACTTGTAAAGAATTTTTATCATTCAACAATTTTACACAAGACCCCAAAAAGTTTCTTAAGTTACTTACTTTCTCTGAAGGCTACTCTTTTTTGGTCTGATCAAATAAGGGAGGCGTTTCATACACTGGTACCTCATCTCCTAGCATTTTTCCTGTAGCATATGCAATATTCTCTTCTAAAATATCATGTCTGGCCTCTTTGAAGGTCTCCTTCTCTTTGTGTGCATCAAAATTTTGTTCAGATGTTGTGTTCTTCCTAACCCACTGGTATTGATCCCTATCCTTCATTGTTGTATCTTCTCTAGTCTTGGTTCCACCTCTAGTAAGTATGTTGATCTTCTTCCCATCCTCTTCTCTATTTTCTACAACAATCCACTGTACATTCTGGTTATTCGGGTTTCTCTTGTCCTGTATATTTGTCAATAGTGTCAGACAGTATTTTGTCTCATGGTCTGTTGCGCGAAAATACATACATGTTGCAGGTGGTTGTGTAAAGTCTCTTGCATAGTGCCCTGGCTTTTAACAATTGTGAAAAATTATTGGTGCTCTTCCCCCTCCAAATCCTCTTCCTCCTCAACCTCCTCCTCTAAAGCCTCCTATATTTACTTGTTTTTCTTTGCGCAGTGTATTATATTGGGGACCCTTCTTATACTAAGGCTGCACATTATTGTATTGTGGTGGAGTTTCACATTGTTGCACATTGTTATACTTCAGTGGTGCCCCAAATTGTTGCACATTTTTATACTATGGTGGTGCTACAAACTGCTGGGTGTTTTTATACTGTGGCTGCTACACAGGTTGTGATATCATTAATTCATCATGCACTCTATATGCATTTGATGTCCTCTCCTTCATTATATCCAAGGTTTTTCATTCCTTGTCATCGTGTCCAACGGATTTGCAAAAATTACAAAATGTAGTCTTTGGTACTATTTGATACTTCTACATCATGGGACAATTATAAGGATCATGTCCATGTGTTTTTCATATCTCACAACATGTTCCTCCTGGCGATAATGGATTTGGAATACCTATTCCTATATATTGCTCAAATAATGGACACGTGTTCTTATGATGACCCTATGTTCTGCATAATGTGCACCAAACGTCTTCCCTCTTTTCCTTTCCCTTATTCTGATTTAACTAAAATGTTAAATTCTTCAGATATTCTCTCATCTCTTCCATATATAGATATGTCTACTTATATTGATATTCATCTAACTGCAAGGCTACTTGCAAATCCTCAGCTTGACTTTGTAATTTTTGTTTCCTCAAAGGATACTTCAAGTGTGGAAATAAATAATTGACAAAAAAATGTCTATGTTTCATATCAGTAACAAGGAACTTCAACCAAGGTTGATTTTAGGGGCTAAATTTCTCTCATGGGCTAATTTTCCATGGTTTTCCAAAAAAAAGATTCGTTATTCTAAACATTATTTGCCCAAATTCTAAAGGATAAAGTTATTTTACCTTAAAAATCGCCAAACTTTTATACAAACTATATAAAATCCTTAGAAATTTGAACATTTTTATAAAAATATCGGCAAACATTTATAGTTGGCATATGAAGGATTAGTAATATTCGCCAGGGTTTCTACATTTTAAAATAAATTTCCATCCTTAAAATCATCCCTGACTTCAACTTACCTTTTAGTCTTTTGAACTTCTAGTCCACCTCCTAGACCGATTCTCCTGGCTTCTGCTTAATCTCTATCATCTCATTCATGAACTGATCCTTTGAACTTGGTATATGAAATTCATTTATTAATTGCCTCTTCACCTCTGCAATGATTGTAGGTGCTCCTATTGGATTATTTACTGTGAGACCCATATACCAATCCAATGTGTGGTCTGTGAATGTGATTTCCAACTGCGCAACCTTTGTGTCTTCATATGTAATCTTCTTAGCTGCCCAAATCTTCTCGAAAATGAACATATGTTTTTATGGGTCCTCTGACCCTTCTCCTCAGAACACTGGTAACCTAATAGTTGGATATTGTCATTTTTTTGTGAATTTTTTTGTACTACCACCTATGCATAGTGTAGATACTTGATTGTTGCTTGCTGAACTTATAATTTTTCTTGAATTTCCACTAGATCCTCGTACTGTAAAAATCCTTATACCACTAATCACTTGTTGGTTAACCGATTTTTCTTCTTCATATGTCTTAGTCACACATGGGGTTGTTGTTTCCACACTAATTTGGATATGGAATGGAGAACCTTCTTCTAAATCCAAACCCTTGACCTCTAGTTTTCCTCTCATATATGGCGTGTAGGATTTCCTTAATCTACCCCATTGTTGGACTTATGGGCTGACCCGAGTTCTACCTTAGTTCTCCAAAAAAACCCTTATCACCATCGGCCCTTCTAGTAAACTAAAAGGATACACCATGCATAGAGTGCATAATGCAGTGTCACCTGAGATGGTTTATGGGGGACTACATGAAGCATATGTCTGCAGTCATGGAAGGGATTGGGGGATGTTCTTTCTTACTTCTTATCTCTTATTTCTACTTAACCATGCATTCTATTCTACTATTCATCAGATCTATTCATTCATTCATTTGAGTATTTAATCTAATGCACACTATAAATAAATGATCCATTCATCTATCTAACCATTCAATGATAACAACATAACCAATAACACATTACCATACATTGCACACATGGTTTTACCATGGTTCACCCCCCCTGGAGCTATGTCCACAAATATCTTCTGCTTCTTTATTCTTATTCATCAAAAAGTGTTGTGCACATTACATCAGAGTAGTGAGTAATGAGGTGGACTAGGATAAATCCACAACTTA
>SNQJ01S0205774.1:0-16436 GCA_010110895.2 Picea sitchensis | reverse complement strand
CCAAGTGGTAACAATCCACACTTCAGGAAGCAAGAAACCTTGCATGGGATCCATTGGATTTGAGGACTCTATATCAGCATGTGGATCCTTCTCATGTACTTTCATCTTCTGAACCAATGATGCCCATGCATTCCTATATGGTTCAATATTCTGATCCACATACCTACAGTGAGGCTATTGGAAATCCACTATGGGAAGCAACCATGCAGGAGGAGCATGAATCTCTCCTAAAGAATCATACTTAGGATATGGTCCCACTTCCACCAGGGAGGAAAATTATAAGATGAAAATGGGTCTGTAGGACCAATAGAGAAGCAAATGGTTAGGTGAGAAGGTACAAGTCTAGATTAGTTTCAAAAGGATTTCAGTAGATTCATGGGATATATTATGATGAGACCTTTTCTCTTGTAGAAAATATGGACACCATTCGCTTGGATCTAGCCATTGCAATAACCAAAGGATGGGAAGTTCACTAGATGGATATTAAGAATTATTTTCTTCATGGTGAAATTTCATAGGATATCTACATGGAGCAGCCACAGGGGTTCATTCATAACTCATCTTTAGTATGCAGACTGAAGAAGTCTCTCTATGGCCTCAAGTAGGCACCTAGAGCATGGTATGCAAAGATGGATTCTTAATTTCTTTCACATGACTTTGTTAGATGTAAATATGATTCCAATGTGTACATGTTGAGGACTACTGACTCTATGATGATTTTAGTAATATATGTTGATGATATTTTGATGACTGGTAGCTCTACTTCAACCATTGATTCGGTCAAATATATTTAGTACATGACAAGTTCTCTATGATGGACATGGGTCCACTACACTTATTTATTGGTCTTGAGATTAGTCGAGATTCTTCCGACATCAAAATTTCTCAGGTTAAGTATGTCAGGGATCTTCTAGATAGATTCCACATGACAGACTGTAAATCTTAACCTACACCCTTCTTATCTAGGATGAGACTTGAGGATGGTGGGGATACACCATTAGTCGATAAAAATTTGTATTAATAGTTGGTGGGGAGTCTTCCGTATCTCACCCATACCCGTCCAAACATATAATATGAGGTAAGATCAATTTCCAGATATATGCAGGAACCCCATGATCTACACTAGAAGGCTTCCAAGCACATCATCATATATGTTCATGGCACCATGAGTTATGAGATTCACTATGCAATTGGTTGTGCATTAGATCTCATAGGCTTAATAGATTCATATTGGGTTGGTGATAGCACAGATCACAATTCCATATTCGGGTACACTCTCAGTTTGGATTCAAGCCCAATTTGTTGGTCAAGTAAGAAGCAATCAAACATTTATTTATCTTTCGTAGAGGTTGAGTACAGAGGAGTAGTCAACTATGTCATTCAAACACTTTGGATTAAACACTTTTTTACTGAGCTTGGTATCTAGTTTCACAATTTGACTATCATATGGTGTGACAATCAAAGTACACTAATATTTTGCAGAGATCCAATACAACGATAGTAAACCAAACACATTGAGGTCCACATGCATTTCATCAGAGATCTAGTACATGGTAGGATCATTGATTTGCATTTTTGTCCTTCCTCTTAACATAATGTCGACATATTCACCAATACCTTCACTGAGTAGAAGTTTCAGACTTTGTGGGATCATCTTGCAGTGAAGACCACATTTTCCTAGCAACTGCCTTTTCTTCTATCGATGCATTGTCTTTTGAGGGGGGGGTTTGTTCCCATGTGGTTTTCCCTCTTTCCTTGTTTTTAATCAGTGTTCATTAGTTTCATTGTACATGAGTAACTAATATGGACTAGTAGCTGGGACTCATCTTTTACTCCATAGTGATGTTCAAGGGGGGTGTTGGAAAAAATTCTATTTTCGGCACACTAGTTTAGTGGGAGTTAACTGACTAGTTCTATTCTAGACTTTCTAATCTTAGACCATCACTATTATGCATGCATTCCTATTATAGGATGTCATTTCCTATATGATTTAATATSACTCACTCATTGAATAGATAATAATATACATTGATTATAATTCTTCATATTGTATCTCTCTTCCTTTCCTTTATAATCTTTGTTTGTGTATGATTTAGTTAGGTCTCCTATGCAGGTTTCCATGAAACACTGGAAAAAAGAGCAGCAAAAAGAAACCAAGTTTGCAAGCGAACGGTTGATTTTTCAATAAGGAAAAGCAACACAAACCCAATCAAGACTAAGATAATGAAAATAATAAAGTTGTAAGTCATACAAGAGAAATGATCTGATAGAATGGGATCTGAGCCAGATAAAAAGACCCAAAAACTAATCCCAGCAAGCAAGAAGCCATCAATTTTTCAAAACCAAGAGAAAATGGCACTCTTGTTATCACAACACCAGAGCACTACAATTCTCTCTAATACACTCTAGGGGATCGTTGATCAGGCTATTAATGATCTGACTTGAACTGAAGAGGGCGCTAGTTATGAGAAAATTTTATAAAAATCCAGAAAACTCAAAAAATCAAGAAAATTCAATCAGAGACTCTATAAGACAACTTAGCAAAGATGAAAATATGTAAGGAACAATTTAAATCAGAAAGCGGGATCTAAAGATAGGAAAAAGGAAAGGAAAAACCAAGGAAAGAACCAAAACTGAAATTTCCCTCCCTAGTGGAGTCACCAATTTTTGTTACGGAATAATTCCCTTGTAGACAGGTGAATCTTCCCTTGGAGTACAGACCCCTCTATCGAGACAAAAAACTACCTTTGGACACTACCATTCCTATAGAATAATTAAGCCCATAGAAAAATAGAGTAAGAGGGATCATATGATGTACCTCACTTTCAAATTTTGTCCATGTTGCTCCAGTCCACAAGTACTGAGTACTACTTGTGATGGATGACAAGATACAAACAACTATATCCTACTCTAATTGATTAGAAAAAATTTATCTATCTATGAAGTATTAAAAAAAACATAGACAAATACATGCAAAAACATATTACAAGGAAACAAGCCAAGTATATTGATGAGAACTTTAAAGAGACACTTACAATCTTCAAATGATGTTGCATCTTTTCCAAGTCCTCTGTGTCAAACCCCTTTCTCGAAATATCCATGATAATAATAGCAATTCTTTGTTGATTATTTCTCCTCCATGTTCACCATGAGAATTCCTCCATTTATAGGCTTTGAGAGGCTCAACCACCTTGTTTATATTTTGTTTTAGTTGAGGATATGACTCCATTAGTGGTGATATCTCCGTTAGATGCAGCCTGAGGGTTGGATTCGATCCAAACCAACTCGATCCATCCATATATGTATTTAGAGAAAAAGGGGATTTCTCCCAATATTTTCTCAACCAATTTGATGCTCCCTTACAATGGGAAAAAAAAAGGCTTCAATGCTCCCTGCTAGATATACAAAGCGCACTAGTGCTCCTTACATATGAGTAGGGGAGCGTTGATCTTCCAAAAGTTTCCAAGATGACCATTTATCATAGAAAAACACTTTGTTATGATTGTAAAATGATGGGTATTCTTCTTCTAACGTGATTTAAGGGTTGTATCGAGTGTTTTCAATGTTTCATTCGCAATGCGACACTTACGTCATGAGAATGTGACACTTGTGACAAAAGTGCAACACTTACGATACTTACGACAATGAGAATGTGACATCGAAGTGAGGAAATTTGGCGTGTAACAATAGGTGATGGACCTTACCTTACCCACTATATTTTTCACCATTAAACGAGTGGTAGGGAGTATGGGACCTCACTTGGCTTTAAGGAGCTAGGTGGTTTATGTAGTAATGAGTTTATCTCCCACGATGTATAATTGGTGTGCAGTGATGCTGACAAATATGAAAGAAAAATTGACCAAATGTAGGTTGGGATGACATAAACAATTTTGATACGGATATGTACTGTTATGTTTCTTCTTTGAGTGAGTGCTGACATCATGTCCATGGTATGTAGTGTCAGATGTTGGGTTCAGGGATCCGACCATAAAGAATTGGATAGATATGTTGTCTCGACACGGGGGGGAGACACATT
Source organism: Picea sitchensis (assembly GCA_010110895.2). Classification (NCBI taxonomy): domain Eukaryota; kingdom Viridiplantae; phylum Streptophyta; class Pinopsida; order Pinales; family Pinaceae; genus Picea; species Picea sitchensis. Next base: position 12,400 of record SNQJ01S0205774.1, on the reverse strand, counting down.
TTTAGTTTGATGAAAAAACATTTTGATGGTGGGATCAACAAATAGTGGTAGTAGATGATTACACATATCATGAAATTGACTCTTGTTATGATACAAATATGATTCTCCCCGAGGAGGAAAGGTTCAATGATGAGTTTGGTAAGAAAGATAAATTTACAATATTTTTGGTATTTTTAATGTTTTTATTATTTTGTTATATACAAATGTTTTTTTGTGTAACATAACAAATAATTTTTTATGTGTATATTGTGCACCAATACGACTAGTGGGAATTTCGTCGTTGTATAGGAAAGGAGAGAAATTGGGTTTTGGCAGAGAACAACACAGTAGAGGAGGCGATGCAGAGCTATTAGAATATCTCGAGGAAAATATCAAGCGCTTAACTGTTGGAATTTCAGTGCCGTACATGGATGATATAACTCTACATATGCAGAGGAATGTAGTGGGAATGCAAAACTGGTTCGGGCACCTTCTGTATAAGTTCACAAGAGCAATGATTTTCTGCATTGACTAGAGGGATCCTCGTGATAACTAGTTCTCTTTGGTTTGATGGACTTTGATGAATATTTTTTTTGTGGATTTATGGGTGGATATACCAATTTTGTTATGTTATACTGGTTTTGTATGTTTTTTGCACACACTTTATATATATATGGACATATGGATTTTTTATTTATACTTATGTATATGTGATGAATGATGTGTATAATGGTTTATAAAATGGATGTTGAATGTGGTGCTTTTAAATGGAGTAGATACCAATTCAATACAAAATTTTATAATGAGTCAGATTAAGAATTGAACTGTCTTGGGATATGTTCACAAGAGATAAAATGAAATAATCATTCCAAGAGTTGTACCCTTAAATATTTCTAAAAAATGATAGGATGTCAAATAGAATAAGTAAAGTTGAGCTGTGAAATGATGATCTCAGAATCTAGGTGAACTATCAAGTGGTGTATGGCCTAAGAAGATTCTTCTGTCAAAGTTCAATAATGACAATGTATTCTGCAATGTTGTTCGTTGCAGGGTCGAGATAGATTCCCCCAGATCTTACTATGTCTTTTGTGGGTGAAAGGATTACCCAAGAAATGAAAGTGATATTCTGAGAGGTACGACAAGCTCCATTTGCATATCCAAAATAGGGTGAGTGAAACGACGACATCTACAACTCAAGCATTAAGTAGGATAAGAATATTGAAAAATAATGTCACACAAAGGGAAAACAAAATCAACCATAGCACACTATAATACATATGGTACAAAAGCACTAGATAGTGCAAGGCTTATGCATAGTAATTTTTCAAGTAGATCCCTTTGTAGGGATCCGATAATGGATTGAGTTGATAATATGATAGCTCATAGGCACTTTTTTTAAGAACTCATGTAATTATATAGGGTCCATGCCATAACGATTCAAACTTACTTGCACCTAACTTGGCGCAGTCTTGGTTGTAGAACAAAACTAAATCACCTTCTGAGAACGTTCGAGGGAATATTTTTTTATCGTATTGATGTTTAATGATCTTTTGGTGAGACTCATTGGCCATGATGGATTCGCAATGTCGTCCATCAAGACAAGATAAATATAGGAGTTTCAATTCTTCAGTGGAAGTGTCAAGAAGGATTTCAACACCTAGCTTGAGGGACGAGATTTCACATTCAATTGGTAAAACGACCTCCAAACCATAGACAAGATGGAACGGGGTGAATTCAGTGGCATATTTTGTAGAGGTCTGATATGCCCATAAGGACAGGAATAACATTAAATTCCAATTGGTTTTATGTTTTCCAATCATTCTCTAGAGCATTGTTTTGAGTACCTTATTGATGGATTCAACTTGACCATTTTATTGAGGGTAATAGGGAAATGAGTGTTCTTAGTCAAAATGAAATAGGGTAGATAATTATGTTTCCATTCTATTGAAAAAATTTGATCCATGGTCGGTCACGATGGATTTAGGCACACCAAAACATGCGATGATATGATTGAATACAAACAAGGAGGTAGTCTTTGTGTCATTAGAATAGGTGGGCATGGATTCTACCCACTTTGTGAAATAATCAACAACCACAGTAATGTAATTATGATCGGTGGTAGAAGGAGGTTTATAGGTGGTGAAATTGATTCCCCATTTGGCGAATAGGCCAACTGCAAAAACTGGATGTAAAGGAGTGGGGTGGGTGCAGATTTTTTTGGAAAATATTTGACAAGGGTGTCATTTTTGTAAAATATTAATACAATCTTTAAAAATTGTGGGCCAAAAATAGAATGCGCTTAAAATCATATGGGCAATGGCTAACCCAGAAAAATGGCCACCACATGCTCTAGAGTGGTATTCATTTAGGATTCATTTGGCTTCATAATGAATGACACATCGATGTAATACCATATCCACTCTGCAAAGGTAAAGGGTATTGTCATTGATAAGATAGTTTCAATATTGGTGGGGTATACAGTGGTGATCATATTTAGATAGATTGGGATGAAAGCATTGGGTCTGGAGATAAATAAATATGCCTCCATAATGTTATCAGAAAAATCATTAAGTGTTGACACAAACTAATCCCCCTAACTTCAATAAGAAATTAGAACAAAACATAGAAAAATACAAGTTTCTCCTTAGATTTCATTGTAATGTAAACTAGTTCAAAGAGGGACAAATGACATACTGTTTAAACATCGTTTGATCCTCAGTAGTATCATCCTTTCTCCATATTTTGATTTTTGGGATGTTGAACCTGTTAAGAAGAACAAAACAACAAAGAGAGATAAAAACAATATATATATTCCAACGAAATCTATGCATAAGATCAAGGAGTTATACAATAAAAATGGAGACACTTTATAGGGAAGAAATGTATCATTGCATTATATTGATGAAAGTGGATAATACAAACTATTCCTTGATGTTGCAAGGTCCCTTCCAATGGCCCTTTGATTCAACAAACACACCTTTTCTCCAATTCTTTTGATGAAGAGTATTCACAACATGACTTGGAAAGTTAAAGAAAAGCTATCACAAGTACAATCTTCAACATAATTCTTCATGCATTAGCCAGCCTAGCCTTTCCCATGAGAGATCCCTCTTTTTATAGGGTGAAGAGGGATGGATGAGGATATTAGGATGATCCCACTAAATTATATAAGTGAGTAAGATCCAAATCGATCATAGGCCACCTCATCTTCTAGAATACTCCATTCTATAACTTTTGATAATTTAACCTTTTTCCCTCGTTTGAGCATCGTTGCACCCTAAGCACAAGTAGCCTACGAAGAAACCACAACCCATTTTTGTGCATCATGTGATGATCAAGAATCATCGTACTCAAATAATTTATATGGGTTTGATGATATCCTTTTATAGGGTCTTTAAGAAAAGAAATATGATTCAATTTCTCAGGGAGAATGTCTCATTTCTTCAGTAGTCTCAAGGAACATAGAAGTAATAAGTACACATATCATCGATGATCAAGGGGTGACCAAAATAATGTGTAACAAAATTCCCCCCAAAGTATAAAGTTGGAACATGTAACAACTAAAATACTTTGTATAATGTGTGTATCATTAACAAAGAGAACATCAGTCGGAAACTTGCAAGCAATCAAGCATCTGCATAATAATATACCAGTTTTTGAGGTAGGCATTCCCATACTCATACTACAAGTGAATTTAAGCATAAGTTTCAGGTGATTCATGGCCACAAAACATACACTATGGATCCATGTCATCATGATTCAACATAGCCATGAGAAATACACTGTGGATCTATGCACTAAAAACTCAAATTTGGACATAGCCATGAGACATACACAGCGGATATATGTGTTAGTATAATATTATGAATACTCCGTTACAGCCTGAACCGATATGGTGATATCCAGGTTCTTCATCTCAATCGTCTTGAAGTACAAATCTATCCATGTGATTATAGGTGTCAAATTGTAACATGGTAGAAATCACTTGATTACCGGTCATTGATGAATACCGTTAACAAGTGTGAGGGAAATCACCATTGATGTCAATGATCCCCAGGGTACTCTATTACAATCCATCAAATTCAAATTAATGAGATAAAGTTAAACACTCGATGGAATTTTCCAATCAGGGGCCATTGATGTGAACCCACTGTCGAAAACAAGGGAACCTTCCATTGAGGCATGGAAGTTCCAAGGTACCAAATGATTTCTAAGTCTAATTCAAGGATAATGTGTTGAATTCGACAAGAAAAGACTCGTCACAGAAGGTCCTTAATGTTTCCCCCATAAATGACATGAAATATGTAACAGATTTGAAGTGGATCAGAGTATAAAGTGATTCAGAAATGACTCGGGGAAGGCCGATATGGTAATAATTTGAGGACTGTAGATGTCCAACTCGATAGAAGGCTTGTTTAGGTTGAAATACTCTTGAACATATGAATGACACGACAATTGTATTTCCAGCATTGACTCAAGGAGGACACAACATACAAACTTGTGGATGGTCAAACGAGAGACAAATGGATTTCCCAACCCATATACAATAATGAAGAGGGGTGTCATGTTCAAGAGAGACTTACTACCACTAACATAGATACATATATACATTTATTTCCCAATTTTTCCCCACCATTCATAGCGATTATCTCTTTATTTTTACACAATCTTGAGGGGGATAACATATTCTTGTAATGTAAGCTCATCCTTCGGATGAGTCCCTAAGAGTATTTTTAACGAAACCTAGGAAGGAGTGGTTTTCTCCCATATGGGCCTTTCGATGCTTGTTTTACGAGTCCAAAGAAAGAAAACTTAACATTTTTTCATGTTTAGAGAGTCTAAAAAACACTAAAAGAAAACTCCAAAATGTCCTTTTCCGTAAATTAGTCTAACGAGACTGAAAAAGAGATAATCTACATCTCATCAGTTGTTTTTTCAAATACTTTTACGAGCATGAAACGAACAAGGTTGCTCGACTATATTTTCATGTTTAGGGAGCTTGAAATGAGCTTAAAAAGGAATCCAGGGTGTTTGTTTTTTGTATTTCCATTACGAGTCTGAAAAAGTGATAAAATTTTACTCGATTACATTCTCATAGTTTTAGGAGTGTGAGAAATAATAAATACCGTTCTCGAAGTTTTTCTTGAAAAACCCTAAAAGTATATATACATCATAAAAACACACAAAAATGACCAAAAAGGAATGATCCATATCAAAAGTCTGGTCGTCAAATATTTCAACCTGCAATATTGACACTTTGAAAAGTTCCTTAGGTTTGTCACATAGGTGAAAATATTTAAAAAATATTTTAATTTTAAATTAAAATGGTAAAAGTAAATTAAATAGGTCAAAACTAGTTCATTTTACCATTTCATTTGCATTTTCACCAAACTAGTGCCAAGAACCCTATTTTTCCTCCAATCTTCAAGTGACGATTCTGGAGAATTCTGTGGACGATTTATCGAGCCATTTATGTGAGGCAGGTGTTCTCCCTCCCCTCTCTCTTTTTATGGTAATTTTTTTCAATTTTAATGGTTAAAGTTTTAGTTTATGGGCATTTTTCCAAGGGAGATTGCGCCTCCATATCGTCGTAGGCCCTCCCTTTCGTGAACTACGACAATCCTAGATCATCACATGGGTTCTACAGCTCAGGTGTGATGGTGTCGCACTATGGGAAGTTTGTCCCCTATGACGATCGCAACTCAAAAACTAAAAAGAGAGACAGTTAAGAAAACTCCCAATTTTGAATTTTTTATGAACTAATTCATCTTTCATTATTGTTTGGAATATTTTCCATTGGTCATCATGCTCGAATGGAGGGAAAGAGAGCATGAAGAGGAATATTACATTGTTAAGAATGATCTAGGAAGTGTCATGGAACTTTGGGAGTGAGTCTTGCTAAAGTTTTCCAAAGTGCAGGGCATGAGGGCCCAATTGATGCTATTGGAACACTTAGTTTGTATGTGGGACGTTAATGAAAAAGAATTTCATGTCGAGGTGCATACACTCACTATATATATGGATGATATATATTTATTGACTTTTTTATATTGTCATGGCTGTTGACTGTCACTATCAGGAAGCAGAGGAGGTCGTGAACCCATGGATTATTATGTAGCACATCACTACGTAGCTGGTACAGAGAAACATAGTTTCAAAATTCCCATAAAGGATGTTCAAGACTTTCCTTTGAGGACTATTCTCTATACTATTACTCTTATTCCAGGGAGTGCATCTCCTAACATGGCCTTACAAATCCATTTTCAGTATGCTATCGAGTGTATGGAGCCTTGGGTTTTCAAATGGTGCTAGGGATTCCTCAAAAATATGAAGAAACAATTAACAAAGTGTAGGACCGGTCGATTGAAACAATTCGGATATGGATCGATTTTGGTATCCTTTTTCCTAGAGAGGGTCCTCTTTTTTCACCTACAACACATGAAATGGGGAATACCCACTCCACAGGATCCTCGAATGAAGAGATGGGTAAACTTGATGGCACTTCATGGTGGCATTCCAACCGTTACACATGGTCCTTCTTTCTTCTAGTGGTTGAGGGATCAACTTGTCATGATTGAGGACTATGCATATGTCAGGATTGACTTTCATGGAGATCCAGAGTTAGAATTACTTGAGGGTTCTCAGTAGGAAGAGATAGGTAAAACATATTTTTTCATTATATGTTTTTTTTTTGGTATTTTAATTATGATTTTTTTTTGTTATGTATCCGAGACTAATCAAGAGTTCTCAATAATGTAGACATAGCACCTTATAGGCCTCCGAGATCATCACCGATCTAGATACGTGGAGATATAGGTGCAGTGGAAAGTTGAGGGGTAGAAGCTAAGGATCTCGAGGAGATATAACACAACCTCAAGGGATTGACCATGAACATCCCTGACATCACTGTGGAAGAGTTACCTCAACACTACCAACACCATATTGTTGGCATGTCAGCATCCATTGGTCAAATACTTCTTCATGTAGCATGGGAAGTCATTTGTTATAATAAGAATAATCCTTGATGCATATGTATATGAAGCCATGTGCTTCACCATTTTGTTCTTAGGACATACACTTTTTTTTTAAACTTTTGACGTTATAATATAAAACTTCTACCAACTTACTTGTCTTTAAATGTGTGTTTGGATTTATAAATGATGCAAATGTATATCTAAAACATAATTCGATAATGCATCTGTTAATGTGTTTAGATATCTAGGAATGTGTTGATATACAATGTAATAAAAATGTCTTTCCAAGAGATGAATTCTCAAGTATACCCTTAACAACATAGGACTTCAGATGGAATAAACGTTTCTCAATTGTAGCACCACAAGATGAGAACTGAGTCATACAATTGTATGGTGTATTCCAAGTGAAATGGAGTTAGTTAATAACTCAATAACCACACTATATTCCATAATATTATTAGTTGCACAACCCAGGAAGATACCATGTAGACGGATCAACTCGTCTGTAGGTGCATAGATTTCCCATGCAACAGATGCTAGATTTTGATTATTTTGAATAGCACGATTAGAAAATCCAATATAGGGTAGCGATAACACCAACATTTGGAAGCCAAGCACAAGGAAAGGTAAGAAATTTAAAGGTAGAAGAATAAATGATAAAAATCACACTAGAGTATGATACACTAAAATACAAAGCACTCATGCAAAAACACTTTAAGCATAGTACTTCTTTAGGTAAATCCCATTTCTGGGTTCAACCAAAGGAATTCCATCGTAATCAACCTAACAACTAGCTCATAATCCCCTTTCTCCAACACTCGTTTAACGATATAAGGGCCACGCCACATGGGCTCAAATTTATCGCCCCCCAACAAATCACGATCTTAGTCATATAGAAGAACCAAATCACCCTAAAAAAAATACTAGGTTTAACATGCTTGTCGTATTGAGCCTTGACGCGTTTCTTCTGGGTTTCTATTACTAACACAACATCATGACGAGTCTCATCTAATTGAATTAAATAAAAGAGACGTTCTTCTTCGGTTGTAGTGTTGGGGAGAAGTTCAACACCTAGTTTCATATACGAGATTTCACATTCAATTGGAAAAATGGCTTCAATACCATAAAATAAATGGAAAGGCATGAACCCAGTAAAATATTTAACGGATGTCCGATAGGCCCATAATTCTGAAAAAATCATTGTGTGTCGGCTTGACTTGTGAATCCCTACCATCCGTCGAAGAATAGTAGTTAAAAATTTGTTGATTTCTTCAACTTGGCCATTGGCTTGTGGATAATAAGGGGTTTAGTTTTCATGGCATAAAGGCAACTTATTGGTAACCTCAGACATCATGAAATTGGGAAAATGGTTTCCATGGTCAATGACGATGGCCCGAGGGATACTAAACCTAGTGACAATATGATTGAATATGAACAATGTTGCATTTTTCCTGGTGTTATCAAATGTAGGCATCGCCTTGACCCATTTAGTGAAATAATCGACATCTATAATGATGTATCCATTCCCCCCAACCGAGTGAGGGTTACATGCCATGAATTCAATGCCCCATTTGGAGAATGGAACAACGAAAACTATACGATAAAGAGGAGTAGGATGTGATCGAATCTTATTATTATACGTTTGAAAAGTGTGGCATTTATGAACTACAATAATGCAATCTTTAAAAAATGAAGGCCAGAAGTAATCAGTGTGCAAGATATTTTGGGTAGTGGCATACCCAAACATATGACCACCACGTTCTCTAGAATGACAATCATTTAAATCTTTCTCGACTCCATCATAGGTTAGACATCGTCGAAATAAAAAATAAATACCATGATGGTAAAGGGTATCACCAAGGATAATATATTGATGATATTGATGCCTAATACGACGACGATATACACGAGAAATATCGGTCCGGAAATCTTGGGTTTGGATATAAATGATAATGTCGCCATACCAGATATCGTCTGAACTGATCATAAAGAGAGACTCATTAGGAAAAGACTCTTCTACCACTATTTATGTCTTAGTGGAGGGAAGGTCACATATCAACTCAACAATGACCAAATATTTCTTTGACTTGGCTTTCTCAAACTCCAAATCAAACTCCTGAAGAATCACTATCCATTTGGAGTATTTTCCCCCTAGAAATTGTTGCGTGAGGATATGTTTCATAGTGTTGCAATCACAAATAATCATATTTTTGTGCAATAAGATATAGTGAAGAAAATGTTGAACATATTGAACAACTGCCAAGGCCAATTTATCCACATTCATATATTTGATTTCGGTGGTCAGAAGACTCCGACTCAAAAAGTAAATAACATGTTCATCGTGTGAATCATCCTCTTGGACTAGAACCATGGCTATGGTCTAATCCGAAGTAGCCAAGTATAAGAAATAATCACGACTACAATCAGGAGGAAATAAGAGTGGTGTATGGGTTAATGAAAGTTTCAAAGCTTCAAAGGCTTTGTTGGGAGTGTCATCCCATACAAAATCACAACCCTTCTTAAGAAGTCGAGTGAAAGCTTTTGTTAGTTCGACATAATTGGGAATAAATTGGCGTAAAATTTTTTCCTTCCCTTTCAGACTTTGGAGTTGGCATAAGGTAAAAGGAGAAGGCAAATTGAAAATAGCTTCAACCTTCAAAGGATCCACCCTAATCCTGTGCGTAGAAACAATAAATATGAGAATTCATCCAGAGTCCACACAAAAAACACATTTATGTGGGTTCAATCGTATGCGATAATATCAACATCATAGGAAAATGGCTCGTAAGTGTGTCAGGTGATATTGACGATAAATGGAATGCATCGGTAATTCATCTAGGTAAGGTTGTAAAATATGCTTAATATCATGAAAAGCATAAGACATAGCAAGTTGAAAAGTCACACCAACATTCTTGAGACTGAAAGAGATTTTACGATATGTGAAGGTACCCCAAGGGAAACAAAAGAGGTATTATGTTGATCCATGGGTAAAATATTGATTTGATTATAGCCAAAGAATCCATCCATCAGAGAGAATATTTCACTCCCGGCATGATCGTCAATGATTTGATCGACAAAAGGGACTGGATAATTATCTTTAGGACAAGCCTTGTTAATATCCCTCTAATCAACAAAAACCCATATCGTTCCTTGTTTCTTCGTAACCACAACAAGATTGGAAACCCAATCAGTCAATTCTACAGGGTAGATAGAACCAACTTTAAGAAGTTTTTCAACTTCGATTTTGATCACAACATCTTTTTGTGGATGAACTAGGTGAAGTCGTTGTCGAACGGGTTTAGTGTCAGGGTATGTCTTAATTTCATGTACAAAAATATCCATATCAATTCCAGGCATTTTTCGTAACTCCATGCAAAAACGTCATGAAATTCTTGGAAAAGGGACTTGTAAGTTTGGATCTCATCAAGAGAATATGAGGCACCTATATGAACATTTTCCACAATTCCAAGATTAATTGAAATATCTAGAGGGATTGTGGGTGAAATATTTCCCAAGTTGCCTTCACATAAAACATCATGTGTTGGTTCAGAAACTAGGGGAATAGTAATAACTGTAGACGGATTCAAAATTCGTTGATAACTCTCAATAGTCTCAGGTTCGAGGAAGATAATAGAATGATGATGTACATCATCCCACGGGGTGTCTTCCACAAACATAATTTCCATGATCGTTTCACCAGTTGGAAATATTGTGTGAAACAGATCAGGAGACATATCAAAGATAGAATGAGGAGAAGGAGATGTTGATTCAATAGCTTGATAGGAAAATTCCATCGGACTTAAAGAAATTTGGTATCCATAACAAATACATTCATCCAATCTAGGTACTACCCAAGGGTCATAAGACTTAGGAGTTTCACCAACACTTGTCAAAATCATGTTAATATAAGTGACAAGAGGAGGTGGAATATCGAGTGGTGAGATGGGGAAAATTCCCATTAATGAGGAATATTTTAAAAGACCCACCCTGACATTCACATAATCAGGAGGTGTCTTCGCTATGAAGGGAACATTACTAGTGCACGAATGCAAACTAAAAAAGGTGAGTTGATCTACTATAACAACTTTACCTTGGTGAGGGAAACATACCACATGGAAAAGAGTACAGTCTAGACACAACTGCTTGCATAACATCGATCCAACTATGTCCAAGTAAAAGGTTGTAATCGAGAGGTGCATTAAACACCTCAACCTCAACAGTAATTGTTTTTCCTTCTAACGTAATAGATAATGCTGGAAGAACACCATAAGGTTTAAACCATGTACCGTTAAAAGATTTTAACATGTTGTGTGACTAGGTAAGGGTAGGAGAGCCAATGGATTTCCAAAAAGTAACGGACATGATGCAAGTCGAATCTCCTTCATCAACAAATGTTCTAAAAATATTATTATTTTCCACAATGACTTGTATTTGAAAAGATAATTGATGAGGGGGTCTTGGAATGTTATATTCCAAGTCAAATATTATCAAATTCATATCCGTAGGATCGATTCCGCCAATATCATTTAATAGTGCCTTCCGTTGAGTAGGAAAATTCAGAAGGACTTCGATATCCGACATCGCAGAAGGTGCCTGTGCAAGATCTTTTACGATACTGTAGTTTTGAGTGGCACTTGCATGGGGGTTAAATGATGACTTACAAACGATGCCCTTTGGAGGCAGACAAATAATTGTATCTAAACTAGGTCTTTTTAAACGAAGAGGGCCATTGGGAGGTGTATTTTATGGAGGAGGTTGATCTATTGGAGGAGGTTGAGCCAATGGAGGAGGTGGATTATCAACTTTGTCTTTAGACGAAGAATAATATTTGGTTCGACTAACGACTGCAACTTCGTTTTTCTAGGAGTCACTGGTACACATAAGTATATAAGAGGTGGTGGAGGGAGAGGGTTGTTCATGGATAACCAATTGGGACTACTATTGATAAGGAAAAGGTTGTGACAAAACAATAGATGTAGGAGTCGTCCCGGTTCCTTGTAGGAACTTAGTAACCTCTACACGTCTCAGACAATATTTTGTATAATAGTCCTCACCATAGATAATACAAGGATAATGAGGTTTTCACTTTTCTTTAGCATCAGTAGGATGATTCTTAGGTTTATCTGGTTCTTGATTATTAGTGTTATCCTGTTTATTCTTACCCTTCCCTTTCTTTTTATTTTTATATTTACCAATAGGTGTAGACTCGACTGTGTTGACCTTAGAGGTTTTACCGGGAGAGGGAGTTGGAGGAGTAGCATTTTGTACATTAGTAATAGTAGATTTGGGATTGGAATGATTGGCTTGTTTGGACTGAGTCTCATCATGAAAAATGTCAATCACACCATAAATAGCATGAGAAGCTATTGGAGGCATTGGGGTTGAATTTGTAAATGGTCGAGGAGCATAAGGGATCAAGTCATATAATGTGCTTGTTTGAGAATAAA